>JBBPLD010000055.1:0-116571 GCA_038089555.1 Chalciporus chontae | reverse complement strand
TGGGGCAATGGTATGCGGGGGGCGGGGGAACCGAGGGCAAGGCGAAGGCCAAGGGGTTCGAGGGCAAAGGCCCGGGAGCAGGCTCAGGGGCAGGCTGGGGGGATCAGTACCATTCGTGGAACTGAATCAATTCTCCAGAATGGAGAATCAATTGCCAAACCGGCCAATTGTTCGGATTGGTCCGGCTGGGGATGCTCAGTTCGGCCGCAACGACCACCAGAGGGATGATAGTGGCCTGAGCAGCCATCGGCCGAAAACGTTCCTGTGAAGAGTGAGAAAAATGAGTAAAGCTTAATTATGGAGAGATTAGTCTGGACGCACCAATGCAGCCCTCATTGCGTCCAATCTCCTCGCCCAGTCATTGGTTCGGTTCTCCAGGTCTAGGGCCGAAAGGCGGCTGGGATGGTCTTCTCTAGTCTGGATGATGGTCTGGAGGCTGATGGTAAGGAATTGTGTGAGGGCTTCGGCGGTCGCGTTGGCAGAGTCAGAGGACATTGAAGATGGAGTTTGATGAGGAAATGTGGTGTGGTTGAAAGGATAATTTGAAGTGAAGAGGTTAAGGCCATCAATAAAAGTAAAAGAAAGTGACATAAGTTTGTTTGACCAAATTTGGCAAGCGGATTTGAACTGTGCTTGTCAGAATTCAGATGATACAAGTTCTTGCATTGGGGTATGTCTTGTAAAATACATACACTATGTCCATATCTATGCAGGAAAGAATATATTCACATGGCTGCCTATTGTGGGGATGGTGCCAAGTATTCCCGGGTACAGTTGACCCGATTAAGGTGATTGTGATCAGCCGATTATAGCCATCGGAGAACACTATCTCTTCCTTTCCTTTTCTTTCCTTACCATCTTTGTGACTGCAGCATCTTTGTGACTTCAGCATGCCACCGAAGCAAGTAAGATTCAAAGGTCAGTTGTCAGCCGAAGTTCAGCCGAGGAACACTAACAGCCGAGCAACTTAGCTTTCGACAATGACACAAGGCTGGCATCAAGTGATTTCAGTGAGGACGAGAGAATGGTCCTTTCGAGTGAATCATCTTTGGCAGCTACAGACAGAACCGGTCTGCACAACTGGCCGCCGATGTGTCAGAAAGTGAGGGTGAAGAGTCTTCTTCGGGTATGTCCTGGATGATCTTCAGAGAGCAAATGAGATGACATATCCTTTATAGATCATAGTAATGAGGGTCAAATGCCAACATCACAGTTCACTTTCAGTATGCCAGCTGTGAGGCAGCAAGATGTATCGGCTCCAGGTAAGTGCTTCACAGGATGTTGATTTGCAATGTTGGGCTGATCAGCCGAAACTCCGAAGTTCATGAATCAGTCGCAGAAACGTTCAGTCACATAAGGGCAAATGCTCAGTGAGATCTGCCGGCCGAGGGCCCGAGAGACAGTTTCCCGCAGAGCTGGTTTTGGGATGTCCCTCGGATGCCCCTCTGGAATCACATTGTATCGGCCGAGAGAACAGTTCCCATTCTCTTGGGTAGTGGGACAGAGGAGAACATCAGATCAGTCCGGGAGGATGCTGCAAGGGTGGCTCAATGGTTCCAAGAAAGGTCAGTGGAAGCAGGGGCAACTTATCAAACAAGAACTTAGAGAATGGGCCGAAATGGCCCAAAATTCATCGGTTATCAATGCGGCTTTCATGACCCACTTCCTGAGCTTGTCGGAATGTGATCAAGCCGATGCACCTGAAAGTGGGATTCCATCCACCGATATACCAGTTTCCATGTCGGCCGAAGACCACAGACACAGGGGAAACACGCTGCTCAACAAGCTGGATCTACGTAAGTGGTTGGGGTGTCTCCTTATGACAGAAGTTTTGATTGGATTGCAGCTCATGACTGGAAAGGGAGAAATCCTGAAGACATGGCGACAGGAAGTAACCCATTCACTGGTACATTGGATCACTTGAGTGGAATTAATGATTGTCCAATGAAGTGGAATACAACTGATGGCATCGGCCGACCTCCAGTAGAACAAGCCATCAACTGGGCCAACAGACAATTGGCACAAGGGTGGAGGCCAGAACATCAGCTGACGGAGGGGTCGGCAACCGATGAACAGTCCATAAATGATGACGTCACACTCATGGCGTTATCTTGGATTATGTTCGAAAGGTTGGAATTTCTTGCCTACACTCGTAGGCAGCACATCTGTCATATGCTGTCTCTTCTACATCAGATGGACATGTTGGAGAGAATGTGGAATATAATGTAGTGTACGCAATTTGATGTGTTGACAGAGATCATTAATTGGTCAGTGAGTACAAATTGGGAATACCTACATTGGCAATTAAGTATAGCTCGAGAATCACTAAGACAACCTATACCAACCCATTGACACTCGTCGGGAGAGGCACGGCATATATCATGCAACTATGCAGACTGTCCCTACTAGTGTTCGAAGGTCCAGTCCTAGGACCGTCAAAAGACCGGCAACCCAACCCAACTTTAACCGTCGGCAACCATCATTTGCAACTGGTTGCAACCGGTCTTTGTTGGTCTTGGTCTTGGTCTTTCACTTTGACAGGACCAAAAATTCTGAAAAAGACCGGTTGCAACCGGTTGCAACCGATGCACAGCCACCCCCTATCTATCACCCTATTTTTCCTGATTTTCTGCTATTTTTCCTGATTTTTCCTGACCATTATGGACCTTAAGTGATTGTTTGGGAGAAATATTGAGGTTAGTCAATGATAATATTGATCAACATGTCATGGAATTCATTCTATCATGTATATACACTCTCTGAGTCACATACTTATGTATATTTTATTGGTATGTGTTGAGAATTGAGTCTATGATTGGTCTTGACTTCACACATAACTTGATATTATCTGATGTATCACTACAAAAAACATGCCGCCTTGAAATGCTCATATCTCTCCAGTGTGTGAACTGTTCCGCTTGACCCAGGGATCGATTTGTAGATGGGAACGAGTACATTAGCCGACACTTCCAAAAAACCAGTTGCAACCGGTTGCAACCGATGAAAAAGACTGAAAAAGACCAAAGAACGGTTTTTTTGCGGTTTTGGTTCAATTAGACCGACATTTACGGATCAAAAAAACCGGTCTCGGTTCGGTCTTTTCAACAACCACAAAAAGACCGGACCGAACCGGACTTTCAAACACTAGTCCCTACTTTCAAAAGGTGTTCCCCTCACCCTTATGCGCCAACTATACACTTTGGTGGCCCTCCCGAAGATGTTATACGCAGCGGACATATGGTTCACCCCGCTCTACACGGGCTCAGGCGACAAGATCACATGAGGGTCAGTAGGAGCAGCGAAAAAACTCGGTAAGGTCCAACGCCTCGCAATGACCAGTATCACTGGCGCCTTTCGTTCCACAGCGACGGACGTGCTAGAAGCACATACAAAACTACTACCCATCGAGATGCAGATTCAAAATCTCTGCCACCAAGCGGCCATCCGACTTTCATCCCATCCCTCCTCCCATCCCATTCATAGCCTAATAACATGGGCAGCCAAACGCTTCGTTAAACGCCACAAGTCAGCCCTACATCATTTAACCCACACCTACGCCATCAATCCCACATCCCTCGAAACCCTCCAACCCGCTCGTCGCCCGCCAAACAAAACCACTGTCTACTCAACCTTCATAGCCCGCTCCAGGGAGGAATCCATCAAACATCATGACGACCACAGCGCAGGCACCAAAGTCTACTGCAACGGATTGGGCCTGGAAGGAGGTATAGGAGCAGCAGCAGTCCTACAACGACCAGACGGAACGACGCGAACACTAAAATACCATCTGGGGAGCGACAAGGCTCACACCGTATATGAAGCGGAAGCCGTCGGACTAATGCTAGCAGCACACCTACTCTTCAACGAACCGGACTTAATCTCTCCGGTCTCGATTTACGTAGACAACCAGGCCGCCATCAAGTCAGGCGCGAACCCCTTCTCGACAAAACCAGGTCACTACCTAATAGACAGGTTCAATAGAGCAATGTGAAGCGTCACAAAGGACAACGGACTAACGAAACGCGACATAGCGGTGAAATGGATATCAAGCCATAGCGGGGTTCAGGGCAATGAGAAAGCAGACGAAGACGCTAAAGAAGCCTCGAAGGTTCTGGAGCGGTCAAGCCCGAAGGGCCACCTCCCCATATTCCTTCGGAAAGCTCCACTCCCCATGAGCATCTCGGTGTGTCTCCAATGGCAACGTAAAACAACGCACAACAGATGGAAGAGGAAATGGGCTAGGTCCCCTTGATACGAACACATTGATAAGATTGACCCAAAACTACTTTCAGGCTCCTTCATTTCACTCTCAACCCTAATACGTAAGCGACACACATCTGCCCTGCTATGGCTTCGAACAGGACACTGTCCACTCAACAAATTTCTGAAACGCATCACAAAGTCGGACACAGACAAATGTTCATACTGTGTAGACGAAGTCGAGGATGTCCCGCACCTCCTGTTCAAATGCCCCCAGTACGCGAGGCCCAGACATATCCTACGCACTAGGGTGAAACGAAAGTCCACCAATCTCGCATTCCTCCTCTCCAACAAACACGGTGTACCACATCTACTCGACTATATCGACAAAACGGGCCGCTTCAAAGCGGCCCTCGGTAACATTTCTCCTGACCGCTAACACACACGCTGACTCCCCTCTCGCAGCAGCTCTCACCTTCACTATATGCATCCCTATAATACCTCCCACCCTTACCCCACACTCTACCCATAATACAAATAATCACCCACCGACGTTCAGGAACGAGCGCTCGGCACTCAAGGGACTATTTGGTAACACGAGATTGGTACAAGGATATTGCGAAGACGAACAACCCACCCCACACAACCCCAGCTACCCCCAGCTACCCCCCCACCCCCTCGCCACTCGTCACCCCAACATCCCGAAAACCTATCTTACTAGATACCTATCCCTCCTTCCTCCTCGTACACATTCGCTTCGGCGGACGAGTACATGATTTACTATGAACTCATCGCAAGACAACCCACATCTCTCATTGAACACACCGGAGGAGCACCGTTGATTGAAAAACCATGGCATCTAAAACCGCCGGCGGGAACGGCGGGACTCGGGGGAGATCCTAGATCTGCTCTCGAGTGTATTCACGTGATCAGGGATACGGAGAAGGCACTGGTGCCTCCTGCGCTTCTAGTTAGAACTGTCTTACATAGGGTAGCTATACCCCAATTAGACACTAATGGATCCAAAAAAAAAAAAAAAACCCCCATTGACACATATCCACTCAATTCATCGGCCCATTCCTACCCATTGACACTCAATGCATTGGCCCATGCCTACCCATTGATGCTCAATTCATCGGCCCATGCCTACCACTCGAGCCACTGTACATCGGCCCATCCCTACCCATTGACACTCAATGCATCGGCCAACCCCTGGGATATGCATGGGGTGGCTCACACAATGCAATGGTTGGCCCAGCCGTAGTCTTGGAGTCTCACTCAATGGGCCCACTCCTGATCCATGAATGAGTGATTAACTAGCTCCATTCGGCCAGGCCCTACTGAATGCAAGGTTTGTGTGGGCCCTGCCCTTTCACATGGCACACTAATATATTGGCTGACCCCTACCCTACGAGTATATTCTATTACTGGCCAGCCCCTACCCTTTGTGATCACCAATCATTAGCTGGCCGGTAGAGCACAGCCTAATTGGTTGTTGGCTGGCCTTACCCTAGGGTACAAGTTGACTTAGTGTTTAAAAGTCCGGTCCGGTCCTGTTTTTAGACCAAGTTTTGAGGCAACTGGACCTGGACCGGTCTTTTTATTTGTCAAATTTCAGGCAACCGGACCAAAACCGATAAAAATCGGTTGCCATGGCCAGACCTGGGAAACCGAACCGGTTGCAACCGGTTGTCTTAAAAGACCAATCTGCTATACATATTTTGGTCTTAGTTGTGAATATATGCCATTTTCAGCTAGAAAAACAATGTTTTTAATATTGTCAAAAACGCGCAGATGCACCCAGGGCGCATCTGCGTGGGGAAACGACAAAGATAATTATTAAAACATTTAAAAATGAGGGAAAACATCACAAAATGTAGAAATACATGGTATGCGCAGATGTGCCTGGAGTGCATCAGCGTGAAAATGGGTCAGATGACTACCTACAACCGGTCCGTGATGCAACCGGTTGCAACCGGTCTTGGACCAGTCTTTTATTTTTCAGATTTTCATGGCTACCGGACCAATACATACCAGAAAATCTGACAACTGACAACTGCAGTCCGGTTGCAACCGATGTCGGTTCGGTTCGGTTGCCGGTCTTTTTGCAGTCCTGCAACTGGACTTTGAAACACTAAGTTGACTACATTATGTGCCTCTTTTTTATTCCATGTCTTATTTACAAAGCGCATGTGATATTCTGTATCACATGCACTATCTGTACACCATGCTGATCCTGCTGTCACTTACCGTGTGACGTCTCTGGGGCGCCACCATCCCATTATCCAATTCGGGGCATCGGCCCCTAACAGTCAGCTCCCACAGCACACAATGAGTGTCATCACAATCCAGACCATAGATGGCCTCTGTGCACCAGGTCCGCGTGTGGAAGATCAAGGCTTCTGGCACTTGCTGCATGGTCCTCAACTCCTCACCAGTGCTTCCTAGAAATGTGAGGGCAGCTTTTCACACCTCATGAGCCTTTTCTGATGCCTTCGAGATCTTTGCACCCTCGACCCAAGGCAGAGGGAGAAGCCAGCTGATCTGCCGGTAACTGGCATACACAGGGGCATCACGATTAGATTCTGTGATAAATTGAGGGAGCCCATTGAGGATCTCCCACCAAAACTTGGAGGAGGGGAAGGCGACACGGCCTGATGTAATTGCCCGAGTCTACGACTGCCAGATAATGAGCCAGTTGGCAATATAGTGTGCTGTCCGCTGTCCGCTGTCAACCCAAATGATCTGACATGGATCGGGAAGGGGAATGCCAGCACCAGAGATACTCCCTCTCAGTGTGACCACACAATCAATGGATGTGAGGGCTTCGGCCCAGACCCTGACAGGAGGCGGGAGCCATTCAGACACAGGTTCAATCCAGGAATCTTTCCCAGCAGGGGGCAATGTGGCAGCGGAGCGATGAGCGAGGATTGAGCAACATGCAGTTAATTAAGATGTATCATATGCAAAGATACAAGAATATACTGATGACCTGCTCGCCTCTGATGTTGATGAGACTGACAGCTTGAAGTCGAGCCTTGGAGCTCTGCAGGTATGCTCGCCTTGACATGCGCAGAAACTTTAACGATCTCAGGGTCAATTTCTGCAGGTCAGCAGGGCATTGGGACTGAAAAGTGATGGATGAAGGAGGGCAGGGGAGAGGTTGTGCATGACCAGGGCCTATGGGGGACATGACTTCGTCAATGATGGCCGAATTGCCTGTCGGCGGCCGGACTCATGCAATCCACTGCTCCCAGCTTTCAGATTGCAGCAGTGGAACATATCTAGTGTTTCAAAGTCCAGTTGCACAACTGGTAAAAGACTGGCAACTGGACTGGACTGCAACTGATCACAACTGGACTGCAGTTGCCAGTTGCCAGCATTTGAGATCAAAAGACTGCAGTTGCAACTGGAAAAAAAGACCGGTCGCAACCGATGCACAGCCACCCCCTATGTACTACCCTATTTTCCCTGATTTTTCTGGACCATTATGGATGTTATTTGATTTTTTTTGATGAATATTGAAGTTACATTGAAAGATATTGATTGTTATGTCACATAATTCACTCTATAACCTATATATACACTCCTTAAGACACATACATGTGTATATTTTGTCAGTTTGCATTGGCAATTGAGTCCACAATTGATCTTGCCTTGACATGTAATTGATGACATTTGAGATATCAGTGCAAAAAACATGCTGTTTTAAAATAATCATATCTCCACGGCGTGCGAGCCGTTTTGCTTGAACCATGGACCGATTTGTAGTCAGGAACCGATACTATCTTTAGTTTCTCCCACGCTAAGCGAAAAACCGGTTGCAACCGGTTGCAACTGCAAAATACCGGTTTTTATCGGTTTTGGTCCGGTCCAAATGAATTAATTAATTAATTAAATCGGTCCGGGTCCGGTTGCCTTCCTAAAAAGGCAAAAGACCGGACCGGACCGGACTTTTAAACACTAAACATATCCACCTAATGCAATATTCCTGATCGGCCGGCACAGATAGGCTCTGGCTTCACCACCAAGGCCCATATGAACAGGAGTATGAGGGGTGTCGGGATTGTGGTGGGTCCCAATCTCTGGATCCCATGCCATGAGGACCCGACGGCCAATCTGCATGTCTTTCAGAAGAGAGTCGATCTTGTGAATGTGCCAGACAGGCACACCAGCCTCCCACAAAGTCAGTGCGAGGGAATTGTGGTCAGTGAATGTGCCCATCCAACCGGGAGTGACGGGCCAGGTAACAGATGTAGGATGGAAGTTGCGGGAGCGGGGCTTGACCTCCTTTTCAAACTGGAGATGTGCAAAGGGGTCGAGCCAGCAGCGTTGAAAGTCTGCCACCGCAAGACAGACATCAGAGAGATTGAGGGGGCGACAGAGATTCCGAAGATTTCTTCGTAAGGCAAAGATGAGGATTTCGGCAATACTGCTGGGCCTGCCATGTGTGGTCATCCAACTCTGAGCCTCATCGGTGATTTGCAGGCCACATTCCTCCAGCGCCTTGAAAAACCAGGTCTCCAATACCACAAGCCATTTTCGCTTTGAGTGTGCTCGAACTCGGGAGTCCTCCATAGGAAGGGAAGGTACTCGTTGATGGAAGGGTGCGAGGTAAGATAACCTTTGGTATGGTGAACACTGAGCGAATACGAAAAATGTTCAAAGGCTCGCCTTTGCACAGAATCATCGCTGCCCAGGCAAAACTCTTGGAGTACTCTTGAGGGGTCTGCCATGGATCGAGGTAACCCCAATGACCATCCTTTCTGGTGCACAGCTTGGCTTCACCAAATAGATACGAGGGGATGAAGTCCATATTGGGAGACAAAATCACGAAGTCCCTAGAGAAATGACTTTTGCATTGAAGGCACCGTAAGCATCATCTGGAACAGGTGAGCATAGGTGTAATGAATCCAATTTTGAAAGCACGTCCTGACTTACCTTGCAGCACAGGGCTATAATGAAAGAGAGCCTCGACCTCGGCCAAGGAAGGCTCATGCGGCAAGGTGAAATCAATGAATGCAGTCGATGGGGGTGGCATGCTAAATGGACTGATCAGGAGATTGCATCATGATCCAGTAATGAAATACCACGTACATGTGACTGTATTGAGAGCGGGGCATAGGTGGGACCTGGAGAACTGGGGGAGAGGGATGTACCTTAAGATAGGGCGAAGTGAAAGCTTGAAGGGCACAAAAGACAAGGAGAGTGCCTGCGAGAGACAAATGAGCGGAACGGTGGGACAAACAGTGTAAACTCATGCTGAACAGGCAGGGGGGCGTTTGATTGCTAGGCAGATGGCTACAGATAATCTTGCAGTGGAGAGAAGAAAAGAACCTGTAGAGGAAAGATTAGCAGCAAGCAAAGAGAGATCAGACAACTCACTGTGAGATGGAAAGGGAGAGAAATGAGCAAAAAGTTGAAAGCTACAAGGAAAGAAGTGATCAGCAAACAAGGACCAGGAAAGATGCAAACTTACCAGACATTTGAAAAGTTGCCACAGCCTGCAGCAACGAAGCACTTTGTTATACAGCAGTCCTGTCAACACGTGTTGACAAAAACTGGACCACAAACCCAACACGCATTGGAATGTGGATGGATGTGGGGAGGTAGGCGGTGGATGATGGAAAGAAGAAGGAAGAACGGTGAGAAACAGGCGCTCTGCTAGTTCAAACTCCAATAAGAGTTAGGCGAAGCGGTCCAATTAAGTGCACATAAGGCAATCAAATCAACTACCAAAACCTACCACTCTTTGGGACTTCACTTACATCGGCGGAGTTCCAAAGACACCCAAACAGAAGTCTACACTTTTCCCTTGTCTCCACTCACTCCCACTTCCACAGCCGCCACAAGCAACACCACCAACTGTCTTCCTCAAGTCCCAACGCGTGTTGGGGCTTCAACATCCAGTCAGTTCAGCAGGACACGTGTCCTGCTGGGCTCTCTCGTGCACAAAGTGCTTTGTGGCACAGTCATTGGTGATTGATCGGCCTCAAATCCACGGTAAGTTCATCAATCCTAGACCCTCTGGTACTCACCACCTTGCAAGTTCGACGGTCGCTCGTTCACTCCCAACTGATCTGGCACACCTTCTGTGTTCCCACCCTCACTTCTCAAGTTCGACGGTCGCTCATTCACCCCCAACTGATCTGGTGTACCTTCTGTGTCCCCATCTTCACTCTTCAAAACCTTGCAAGTTCGACATTGGCTCCTTCGGTTCGTGAAACTCACCAGTATATCCTCCTCTAGTTTCCTATGATGTACTGTCAGACATGTGTCTGCCTGAAGTATCACCTGTTCGACGCATGTCGACAGGTGTTGCACACATCAGGCGCATCTCTTCGACGCATGTCAAAGGATGTTGGCAGGCAATGATATGCATCATTTCCTGGGGCCACTCCCTGATCCATCTGACTGATTCCCTACCTTCTCAGTATCCTCATGGTTCTACAAACACGACGCGCGGCACGCCTGGCTGCCCTTCATGCTCCCTTGATCTCGACCGCGAATGAAGCAGAGACTCAGCCAAATATCACAATTGGTTCCCCTCGAGTTGCAACATGTCAGACGCTGAGCCCCATTTACCAATCAATGAATAGGTGATAAAACAGTCTGCAAGCAGAAGGACGCCCCGACCCCTGAAATGCAGCCCTGGGAGCCCTCTGGCTCTCAGTTGCCTTTCACGTCCCCAACCACAGACACTCACAGTATTCCACCCCCTGCCCTTCCTCCATCGCCTCAGTACATGTCCCATGGAGATGCACTTTATTTCACTGCTGAGGATGCTGCTCGTCATTCTATTGCTGAACAACTCTCTCCTCTGCACACTGCTCCCCCATTCTTACAGCTCCCCTCTTCCAGCAATTCTATGCTCGATGATCCCGCTCGATTTATATCACCGGATGCCGATGATGTGGCAGCTGAAGCCACATTGAGAACACCAACAAGAGTACATCTCATAGATCATTGATAGACGGAGGATCAGATCAAAGAAGCAGCGCACTCAGGCATAGAGGAGGATACCAACCAAGATGGAGATGACCCTGTCCATGTCCGCACCAGGGATATGTGGAAGATGAAGCACAGTCCAATGACCCAGGAGGAACGGGAGGAGTGTCACACGTTTGGGGCGGAAGTCTTGCGGACTGCCGAGGAACTAGCTGAACAGCTCGGACGCACCACTTGTACAGTATTTATAGAAGCAGGTATTGCCACCCACAAAGCACGTGCAGCAAGCTTGAGTAATTTATTTTGAGCCTTCATCACCGAGAATGATCCCAAAAAGTCTGACAGTATGTGGCATGTCTGTAGACCTCAGCCTGATAATCTGACATCTCATTCTCAGAGTCCCAACAGGAATGGGAGCAACATGTGTCCGCCGAGTACAAAAAATTCAAGGAGGAGACATGGGATGTGACAGAGAATGATGAACAACGAGCGAACATCAGACGGGACTTGGAGGTTAGGCCCCAAGATGATAGTCCATCTCAGAGTGTTGCACTACGGGTGAAGATGCAGCCAAACAATTCTCTTCACTAGTAAGTCCATTGAAGTAGTTCCTGTCTTCCTTCACAAGCTAAATATCCTTTAGGCGGCCGCCTACAGGAATATTGAGGCCATAAAAGTCATTGGGGCTGTGATCTACACCGGTGTCGAGGCAGATGCGAAGAAAGGCTCAGCGTTTTTCGGAGGGAGTAGTTGTGCGCAGTTCCTCCTTGATAATGTGGGAGTTCCAACAGAAAAAATCCTCAACACTTTCGAGACTTGCTTCAAGTATGTGTTCACATATGACTCACAATGCGGAAGTGCTCACAGACCATAGGGCTCAAGAATTGAGGCAAACCTTGTTGCATGGCGCATTTGGGTCCTTACTCGGCGAAGCACAAACGGGGCAGGCTCCTTAGCGTTTCAAAGTCCAGTTGCGCAACTGGTAAAAGACTGGCAACTGGACTGGACCGCAACTGATCGCAACTGGACTGCAGTTGCCAGTTGCCGGCATTTGAGATCAAAAGACTGCAGTTGCAACCGGAAAAAAAGACCGGTCGCAACCGATGCACAGCCACCCCCTATGTACTACCCTATTTTCCCTGATTTTTCCGGATTTTGCCTGATTTTTCTGGACCATTATGGATGTTATTTGATTTTTTTGATGAAATTGAAGTTACATTGAAAGATATCGACTGTTATGTCACATAATTCACTCTATAACCTATATATACACTCCTTAAGACACATACATGTGTATATTTTGTCAGTCTGCATTGGCAATTGAGTCCACGATTGATCTTGCCTTGACATGTAATTGATGACATTTGAGATATCAGTGCAAAAAACATGCTGTTTTAAAATGATCATATCTCCACGGCGTGTGAGCCGTTTCGCTTGAACCATGGACCGATTTGTAGTCGGGAACCGATACTATCTTTAGTTTCTCCCACGCTAAGCGAAAAACCGGTTGCAACCGGTTGCAACTGCAAACTACCGGTTTTTATCGGTTTTGGTCCGGTCCAAATGAATTAATTAATTAATCAAATCGGTCCGGGTCCGGTTGCCTTCCTAAAAAGGCAAAAGACCGGACCGGACCGGACTTTTAAACATCGGGGTGACCGGTTCCTTCCAACAGTTCGCATCCGGAGCTGGAATAGGTCCACCTGCAGTGGCTATTACGGGCAGAACTTATCATCTTCTTTGTGATACGGAGTACGCCGATCACTCCATCCATTGGTTTCTTTATGATGAATCTGAACGTGTGCGAAAAGCGACTCAGTTCAATGCACATTCTTTCGTAGTGCAGGCAATCGCAGATGACCTCCGAAACATCAATCCATACGTTCATCATCTCCATCACTTCCATTCCGTTCCACGTCGCCACAGTCGCTTGCTTGAATTGCAAGATTTCTCCTCTAATTCCGATTTCGCTGCCGTGATGCACGCGTCCAACTCCACCTCCATCAATCCTCGATCCATCATCGTTCGTCGCCATGGTCAACGTCGACCCGAGTTCATAAATGTATTATCGCATCATTACGAACCACTGCACTACGTGACTTTGTTCCCTTACGGTGACGTTGGCTGGGGTCTGAGCAACATTCCTAATGTCCCTCATCTCTCTCAAGTGGATTGGTACCGTGCGCGACTACTGGCTAACGATGACAATTGTTTCTCTTCCTTTGGTCGACTCACGTGTGAGTACCTGGTTGACATGTATTCCCGAACAGAGGAAGAACGTCTCACGTACATCAATAGAGAACGAGTTTTCAGAGCCGAAGAAATTCATGTCCAAGAGCAAGAAGACGATGAGTATGAATTCGAACCCACAATCAAACTTCCAGCTTCCTTTGTCGGCTCTCACGCTTGGACATCTGAACAGACAGCGGACGCTATGGCACTCGGACGCAAGTTTGGTCAGCCCACTTTTTTCTGTACCATGACTTTCAATCCGGATTGGCCAGAAGTTTATGCTGCACTTTGACCTGGGCAAAACGCATCAGATGCTCCTGTGGTAGTCGCTCGCGTGTTCAAGTCGCGAATGGATAAAGTGCTTTTGGTTCTCCGAACTTCGTTCGGCCGAAAAGTATACCTCATTCGTGTGGTTGAGTTTCAAAAAAGAGGTTTTCCGCATGCTCATATCATCTTCAAGGTTCACACCTTCATTTGTGCTTCATCGCACTCATCGTAAGCACCTGCTTCTCTTAGGTTGACCCCGAGCCTCCTTTCGGTGTCATTGACTCCATCATCTCCGCGGAACTTCCACGTGATAACCCACATTTGCACGAAAAAGTCGAGAAATACATGATTCATCACAATAATCACTTATCACGACCAGGGAGTCGCTGCAATCGCAATAATCATTGCATCTATGGGTTCCCTCACGCAATCAATCCCACCACTTCCATTGACGAATTTGGTTGTGTTCAGTGGCGTCGTCGTCAACAAGAAGACGCTTGGGTTGTCCCCCACTGTCTTCCTCTCCTCAAAGTCGCGGACTGTCACTTTCACTTCGAAGTCGCGTTCACAGCAAAGGTGTTCAGTTATCTGTATAAATATCTTTACAAAGGTCCTGATATCGCTTACTTCACTCTAACGGACAAAGCAGAGAGTCCTCCTCATGCACCTCCCACAAACGAAGTGAAAGACTTCCAGAAAGCCAGATATTTATCTGCACCTGAAAGCGCTTGGCGCATATTGGGTTTCGAAATCACACGAAAGGAGCCTTCTGTCGAAACCTTACCAGTTCATCTACCGGGCGGAAACACTCCTCAGTTTCGCCAGCACTCAGGTGAACGATCAACTACATCCCTTCTCGATCGATACTTTCTTCGCTCTCACGCACTCGCTCATCTACGATACAAAGAGTACTTCCAACAATTCATCCTCTATCCATACAACGAAGAACAGGCCCTCTCCAATCGTGACTACCTCGAACAACAGCAGGTAGGCATTATTCGACATCGGGCCTCCCGTCGCATCGTAGGAGAAAAGATAATTCGGGTGACTACAATTCAACCTAATCGAGGTGAAGTGTTTTACGTGCGTGCCCTTCTTCTCCATCGTCCCGCAACTTCCTTCGTCAATCTGCGTACGCTCGACGGAATCGTCTTCCCTTCCTTTCACGAAGCCGCTCAACAATACGGACTATTCACTGATGAGAACGAGGGAAATTTTACGATGCGAGAAGCAGTTGAATGTCATCGAACACCTGCGCAACTACGGTTTCTGTTTTACCTACTTATTCTTGAAGGTTATCCCGCAATGGCCATGTGGCAAGACTTCGCGCAAGCTATGAGCATCGACTACATTATACATTTTCAAGACGACGTTCGTGCATTCGAAAACACCCTCGAAACGATCGCACACTATCTCTCGCTTTCCGGATGAAGAATGCAGGACTTCAGGTTACCAAACCCCCCTCAGCGAACAAGAGAAGTTGCGGATGAGATGTTCGACCTATGACGCAATTATCAGTCGTTCGTTGATGAAGCTAATGAGCGACGCGCGCACCTCACAGACGAACAACGTGAGACTTACGACACCATCAACAACTCTATCCTGTGTTCTGATCCATTACACATGATGTTCTTCGTGGAAGGCAAACCTGGAAGAGGAAAGACGTACCTCATTCAAACATTGTGCGCAGCTCTTCGATCCGACTCTGAAATCATATTAGTCATTGGAAGCAGCGCGCTATCTGCTACTGCATATCACCGCGGACGGACAGCCCACTATATGTTCGGTATCCCTGTCACCGACGACCACGTGGACCTCCATTCCTCCATTCCGCCACAATCCGCGCGCGCGGACCTCATTCGTCAAGCAAAGGCAGTCGTTTGGGATGAATTGCCTATGGCAAACAAGGCGGATTAGGAGTGCATCGACCGACTGTGTTGACGGGTCATGCAACGATTCGACCTTCCATTCGGCGGCAAAATCCTAATAGGCAGCGGTGACTTTCGCCAAGTGGCACCCATCGTCGCAGGCTGCGGAGAGACAGCTACGTTAGCAGCTTCAGTGAAAACCTCCACCCTATGGCAACGAATGCACATCTTCACGCTGCACACCCCAATTTGAACAATGACTGATCCTGAGTTCACGTTGTTTGTCGACGACGTGGGCGAGGACCACTCCAGTGTTCGACGAACACTTCCCTTCATTCAATCGACCACAGATGTGAACGATGCAACCGAATTTCTCTTTCTGTTGCATATACTCAATGATTCTCGACAATGTGTCAAACGTGCCTTTCTCTCGCCGCGAAACATGTTCGTCAACGTGTTCAACAACAAAATTATGAATTCCCTTCCAGGTCAATTTCGTACGTTCGTCCGACTCACGCGCCCTGGCCGACATCTCATTCGAGTTCGCAGACTACCTCTACAGCTCCAACGGACTTAAAGAAGCTGACAACCTCCCGCTCGACGCTCCCGAACAAACACCTGATTACCTCGCGATGCTTCGTCACCCAAGTGTTCCGACCCATCAACTAAATGTGAAAATTAACGTGATTTGCGCTCTCCAACGTAACCTTTCCGTCGAAAAGGGATTAGTACACAACGCCCGCATACGCATCGCAGCCCGCCGTTTCGTTGAAGTTCAATTCCCTGATGATCCCGATAACCGCACGCACTGCATTCCTCGCATCACCTTCAACTTCTCACCCCTGGGCTCCGACTGGACAGTGACTCGAAAACAATTTCCGCTCTGTCTCACTTACGCTACCACTTTCAACGGATGCCAAGGACTCACGCTCGACCGTTCCGTTCTCGACCTTCGCATTGATCCCTTCGCACACGGGCAGTTGTACACTGCACTCTCAAGAGTATGACGAAAAGATGATACATTAGCACTCTTCACGGAGTCCAATGAAGATCGCTCGACGGCAAATGTAGTTTACGAAAAATTGTTGCTATGAATATACTTAGTGACGTCCGAAGGACTCCGAACGCTTGTATGTTATATGGAAGGTTTGATTCATGTATATGGGTAAACATTGATGAACTTTGTGTTTATTTTTTTTTCATTTTCCCCTAGTTTTCTTTGCCTTGGGACAGTCAAAAGAAATTTGCCTGTTAGGAACACATAGTTTGATGGTATATTTTATAGGAGATTGATTGATCTACCATCAATCACTGACTCATCATATGAAAGGCTGATAGACTTAGAAGTTATAAAATGTTCCTTCAACTTTATTGTCACAAGTGGGACTCCCACAATACGAGATTGATGATCAGAAAATGCTAAAAATAACTTTGGTTACATTGTCATCATGGTGATTTGGAAATCCCACCCTGTCTCCAAGGGAATCCCTTCACAGATCTGTGGGACTTCCACCCATCAAGGACATAATGCCATAATGCATATAAATGGCTTGATAATCATTTTCCCACATGGTGTGGGAAGGTTTTGGGAGTACCCATAGGAAAGTGGGCCATTAGCCCCCACTATCTGTTGAAAAAGTAGCAGCTAATAGCCCCTCAAAAGGGGTCGCCTGAAGTGGACAGTAACGGCAGAATCAAAGCTAGATACACTTGTACCGAGTAGATCCAAGTGTGAACGCAAAGCCTGGGTCAAAGGTTCAAGTGGAGTCTAACTGAGAGGTATTCTCGTTAGGTCTCAGCGTCTGTTCAAAAGTTAGTCGGTAACTCGTAGAGGGATCAGGGGGATTGAAAGAGAGATCAAGCTTAGATTGCATAGGTCTAGCTTGGGGATTTACAAGGATATGCTACTTGGTATATATACTGCCTAGGGAGCTTTAAGGGCAGACGAGGAAGTAGCTTTAGGGTAAGTGAACGGATCGTCAAAGAGCAAAGTAGAAAGGTGATGGGTTATCAGATGACGAAGCACAGAAGGTGAAGGAATGTTAGAGAACATTCAATGACAAAGAAACGGTAAAGAAAAGAACTATCTAGGCAGGACTTGAATTGGCGACTAGGATTTAGTTACAAGGTAGGCAAAGACAAAGATAGGGGAAAGAATGAGGAATCGTAACAATATGGAGTCATTGAATGAATCATAGTAAGTCATCAAGAAAGAAAAGGAAAAAGAAAAGAACAGTGATCGCCTAGGTGGGACTTGAACCGGCTGCTACTAGGACTTGAGTACAGTAGGGAAGCAAAAGAGAAAAGAATACTATGGGGCATCATAACAGCATCAGCTGAGTTTGTTGGTCTTTCACAACATGCGCTTAACATAGATAGATATATATAAAAAGGGTCATCTTGATGACAGCCCTCAAACTACTTTTACTTTGTACTTTACTGTTCATCTGATGAATTATACAAGGTTTACTTTGCCTATGTGATCCTAAGTACTCGAGTAGAGTCCTTAACCAACCCTTACACTCACAGCACATGTCAGACCACAGACTATTTTTAGCCTAAAATCCCTGGCCTGAGGCCTTGGCTCATGGCCTGTCACAGGTAAAGCCTGAGCCTACAGGCCCTATGGGCCCTTGTATTAAGTCCGACTAAGTGTGTGAAATAAGCTGAAAATAAGTGTCAGAGTCCTTGAATTGTGCTTTTCAAATTCCACTTAGTTAGACTTGTTCAACACAAAGAGAGTCATTTAAGGGTAATTAAGGAACATGCTAAAATTCTGATGTATTAACTCAGATATCATGCCCAAAGGAGATCAGTACAATATCTCTGGAAAGATATAAGTCCCCAGTGACCATGCACACAATCTGGGATCCACCAAAGAATAACCACTCCTTGATTAGCCCTGCTATGCTCCTATCATCAGTATATGCACTGCTACCTACCTTGGCTTTCATATAATGTAGTCAACCTACTACAAGGAGTTCACGAGCGCGAGTACCCTCCAGTCCTGACATAACCACCCCCACTAACCATTCCCACAGAAATTATGAGTGTATCCAATGCCTGGCGAAGGTTGTCTGATTGTAAACTACAATCCTACTAAAAATGACTAGTGTTCAAAATTCTGGTCTGGTCCAGTCTTTTAATTTGTCAAATTTCAGGCAACCAGACTGAAACTGCCAATAACCAGTTTTTGTAAACTGGTTCAAAGAAACCTAAGAATTGCAGTGATTTTGGACTGTCAGATGTATGTTATTAGGTACTAACATAGTATATATGAAGTGTATAACCAGTCTTAAACCCATCTTTTATTTTTGAAAATTCATGGCAACCGGACCAATTTATTTCTGAAAATCAAGCAACTGGCAACCACAGTCCAGTTGCAACTTGGACCAGGTTCAGTTTGGTCACCAGTCATTTTGTGGTCCTGCAACCTGACTTTGAAACACTAAGAACAGCTATATCTAAGATATCCCTATGGAATATGGATCATTTGCAGCATCCATAGAATATTTTTATAGACTCAAGCCCCACCAACTAATCATTTACCATTCCCTGCAAACGATAAGCAATGACCTAACACTATTAACACAAATCATACCAAACTCTAAGCGCAGAAATGCTTTACTATGGTAAAACCAAAATACCCAACCAGAATGAGTTACCTGGTAACATTCAATAATTGCTAGACTGGCTCCTTATCATGACTGCTCTTCACATAGAAGATAATTGTGCAAAAAACTACATTCCAGATATTTTGCTCATTCCTGACTGCAATGTCTCCTTTGCTACAATACTAGCCCACTTAAGCAACCCTTTATCTTCCCTGAATGTGTTGGAGAGGAAGAATATCAGTCCAAGACCAAGGTTATCAACCTTGGTAGCCTTCAAGAAGATCTCCTCCACTGTACTTCGATTGTGCAATGATTGCTCAATAGCACTCTGTGTCAGTATTGGTGAGGTTACCTGACTGGCAGCAAATAACTGCACAAACAACTCCCTGAGGAAAATTTGTGCTGGTGGCTTGAGAGTAGTAAAGTCCAGAGGCTTTGCAGTGATGGATCAATAGGCCAGAATCTGAGAACAATTAATATCACTTACCTTCAATATTGTGAGTGAGCAGCAATCTTTTGCAATCCACCATCCATATGCCTTGGCAATGTTGTTCGTTCGCAATGAAGATGTGTTCTTGATCTTAAACTGGCTGTTATCATCTTTGAGATTTCTGATCACCTCGGCACCACCAACACCTATTTCACCAAGATCACGAAGGAAATCCCACAAGCAGAATTGAAGTGTGATTTTATAGGAGTGGGACATTTGACAGAGGTGCTGGCAGACCAGGGTGTAGTAGGGATTGTATGACTTTTCCTGGAGTACGGAACATCAGACTTGCAACCGAGGGATGGTCGAACCACATACATTGCCACAACCATGGAGAATGACACGAACAATCTCTCGCTGTTGCACCTCTGACAGGCTTAGCTGCATCAACCGGTCGCAGGCATCACGATAGTCCTAAGGGTGGCAAGTTGGGAATGACTTTCAAGAATGGATAAAAGAAACACTCACACTGCTGCTCATGAGCACGACAAAGATGCTCCGTCGGATGTCCGTGTTCATCCCTTGCTTCCGCGCCAGTTTCAGAAGAGCCGTGTTACTGACATCCTCTACATCGGCCTCAGGACGTTTCCAAGAAGTTTCGCGCTGTTGATCGGGGGGAGGGTCGCCTCCGACTGCCCACCATTGACCCCTGGTCTCCGCAGAACGGAGGTCGTCGAGTGATATCAGGAGCGCCTTGTGCGCCTTGAGCCCTGATAAAAACTTCTTCATTCGTTCAACAGCATCGCCTCCCTGATGCTGTGCCGCACTCTTCTTGATTTTGTTGTTCTTGAGGTTAGTGAGGGTCTCGATCATAAACTTGGTACGTGAACTGACACAGCAAAATTGATGGGGGTGCTGTTGCTGTAATGAATAGAATTACCTTAAGTCATCTGCTTGGTTCGCGACACCCGATTGTGCCAGCGTAACGATATCCTTCAATGACATAGGGTCATCTTGCCGAAGTTGCTGGCCGGAAACTGCCAAGATGAGTGAACGAGGATGTTTAGCTTTGTCACTTACTTCGTAGGACCTGTAGAAGTAGCCCGACCCGGAACTCAGAAAGCGATTGACTGAGTAGGTCCTTGATGATGTCGTACAGGAGGATGCAAGAGAGAACTTGGAAATTGTATAGCTCTGATAGGAGGACAATGAGATTGGAGCACTCCTTGCCCTGCTCCTCTATTGCAGGACTGCCACTCTCGTGAAGTCGAAGATGGCGCTCATATTCCAACACGACGTTTTGCACGACAAAGGCGGCTAGGAATGTCAATGCCACGAAATCTCTCCGTTGCTGAGACCACCTACCAAACTCAACGCCGATAACTCTGTATATCCCAGAGATGAATGCCGCGTGCAAGACGATAAAGGAATCAATTAGCATAGCATGAGAAGATATTCCGCCAATTATCAGGGTAGTCAATGTGGCCGTTACATCTGTACAACCGTTAGCAGGAAGTATCTCTGGGAAAACGACATGTACCATGACTGCGGTGCTCCCGATAGACACCCTGAACGGCGTCCAGAACTGTTGACATATTTTGCTCGCTCATCCTGCACATGACCGGGATGAGGCGCCAGTGATATAAGTGAGGGCACAAACTTGCCTGTTGATCAAACCTTTTAGTCGACGTGTAAGCTTGACGACCTCATCACGACCCTCTTGGGGCCTGTTTGATGCTTCGGTCTTCTTGGGCTGACGTTCTTCGACCCCGTTTGGCTGGCTGGCTGCACTAAAGATGGTTTCATCAAGCGTAGTAGAGAAGTCGAGCAAATCTGGTCGGACGTCTCAACAAATTGGTTTCTACTTGAACGAAGGTAAAGCTCACCGTCCAGTCCATCAGCCTCATCTCCTCTCCTGCGCTTAGCTCCTTTTGAGTATCCGAGCTTCGCCTCAAGATACGCAATGTACGCGTCCTCCTCCGCCTCCTCTCGACTCCGGCGAAGGTGTGGCGCAGCGTGACCCTTTGCCGGAACCATCTCTGTCATCGAAGATCTTGTTTTCTTGTCACACGTTCCAATTTCCTTGGATTACTCGTATTTGTTTTGACACGTTTGCACAACAATACTATCCGTTCGCAGGGCTAAGTAATGAATGAGCAGAACTAACTTTCCATAAAGGCATTATGCGGAATCTAATGACATGACGAGTCATCTACTGCTTGTCTCTAAACATTTTCTCGATAGCCTCACTAGAGTAAGACTTTGGGCGTTCAAGCGCTGTAACAAAGGCGATTAGGCGATGAATCCCAGAAGACATTTGTACTCACGTGCACCGAGAGCCCGGTCCCAAATAAGTTGTGCCGCAACACCAAACGCCCTTGAAACACCAAACAATACTGTGTAGAATTGCATTTGCGTCAAACCATAGTGTGTGAGAAGCACACCGGAATGAGCATCAACATTTGGCCATGGGTTCTTGGCCTTCCCCGCCTAAAAAAAACCGATCAGTGGTTGCCAGAGTGAGAAGGAGGAGACAAGAACCTCCAAAAGAATGTTGGGGACGATATTGTAAACCTGACCAACTAATCTAAAGAGTGAATCCTGAGGCAAATGTTTCAGAGCGAATTCGCGCTGTGCAGTGTAACGGGGGTCCGTTTTGCGCAATACAGCGTGGCCATAGCCTGGCACAACTTGGCCAGCCTTCAGCGTGGACCACACATACTCCCGGACAGCCTCATCACTGGCATTCTCGCCAATCTTGTCTTGCATCTTTCGCAACCATAGAAGCACCTCTTGGTTGGCAAGACCATGAAGGGGTCCAGCCAAACCATTGAGGGAAGCACCAAACGCCAGGAAAGGATCTGAAAGCGCAGATCCGACTAATTTGCCGGTGTGAGCAGAAACATTCCCTCCTTCGTGATCACTATAAGCGACAATCAGGACAAGAATGATCCAAAGAATCCATCGATCCCAACCTGTGAATGGTAATATACAGCCGAAGGAGCTCCACGAAGGCTTCGTTGTCACCGAATCCAATGAGAGTAGCAAGATTATGGGAATAGTCCTTGTGGGGGTCAATGTTTGGAAGCTTGCCATCCCCGAAAACGTTGCGATAAATCCTCCCTGCGATGTTTGGAAGCTTGGCAATACTGGGGAGGAAAGTGAGAATGACGTAACGGGGAATGGTGAACGAGCATACAGATCCATTGCATCCTCGAAGGTCGGTCCCCAATACTCCGTCTTTGAAACGCCATCCTGGTATGCTTTGGCAAACGCGGAATCATGGTTGAGCTAGCAGGGCTTAGACACGAGCCAAATGACCGAGGAAGACAACATACCGCGGTGACAGCTAGACTGAACTGGCTCATTGGATGGAGCGTAGGAGGGCACCTGTCGAGAATCTCCTCAACAAACTCGGGGATAGCAGCACGTGCTGCCCAGTCCCTGGATAAGCTTGTGACTTGCTCCGGGGTTGGGATTTCGCCGGTGACAAGCAGCCAAAACAGGCTTTCAGGCAGAGGTTCGGAGCCGCCAGGAGCTTTGGGTAGGAGCTCTTGGCATTCTGGGATAGATTTGCCACGGAAGCGGATTCCCTCCTCTGTTCATGGACTGTTAGTGGCAAACCTTGTTAGCTGAAATGACTACCAACCTGCATCCAGAACGGAGCCATCCCAAATGAGCGCGGGGAGGCCTCGCATGCCGCTAGGAAGTAGAGTGAGAGTGTGAATGAACAGCCAGGGAAGAAACGCACCCATAGAGCTGGTCTACCAGGACAGGCCCGAAGGATTTTTTTCCGTGTTCAGCCCGTATTCGCTTGACCTAGAACCAATTTAGATGAGGTGGGAGCGATGGAAGAAAGAGAGTGCCTTTTCTATTTCTGTAGGAATAATCTCAGCGAGGCGTTCTTTGAGAGTGGATTGCTTTGGTGCTGAGGAAGAGAAGCGGACCGACGCGACGCCAGCGCGCGCGAACGGAGAACGTGACTGAGACGGGAGTCAGTTGAGATGTTCTCGTGGGAGAACAAGAGAGAGAGACGTACTGCCTGAACGACGGAACGAAGGGAGGCAGCCATGAAGGGAAGAAGAGATTTAGCGGAGGAAAGAAAAAACGTCGAGAGCAGAGGAAATTAAATAAGTACCGGATCGGTGATGTAAGAACGTTGATCTAAATATTTATCATCTCACACTGAGCGAAAATGTCAAAACGGAAGAGATCCTCTGATCACTCCATTTTGCCACAGGTTAGGTTTTCCAAATGTCTCGTCGCTATCTCTCATCCCCCTCTTCACTAGAAAAAACATTACCGTCAGCGTGCCCACGCTAATCCTTTCTCCGATCATGCTCTTGACTATCCTACATCACCCCTTGCGATCGACTGGAGCGAACACTATCCTGCATTCTCAGCCTCCGAAAAGACCCCCGAGTTCGCTGACATCGGGTGCGGATTCGGTGGCCTCCTTGTCGCACTCGCGCCTCTCTTCCCAGACACCTTGATGCTTGGTGCGTCTTCCCTTGCGTCTCGTGGTCTGTCCTTCACTCTCGTTCGTGATAGGCATGGAAATACGTGTACAAGTCACGCAATACGTTCAAGACCGTATCGCCGCCCTGCGTGCAACATCCGCCGGTCCCACATCACCCACCCCTGCTGCCACAAGTCCCTATCAGAACATATCTGTGGTCCGTGCTAACGCCATGAAATTTCTGCCAAACTTCCTCCCAAAACACTCGCTGTCTGCTCTATTCTTCCTTTTCCCTGATCCCCACTTCAAAGCCCGCAAGCACAAGGCTCGCATAATTTCCCCTACCCTCCTTGCGGAATACGCCTACGTGCTTCGTCCCGGCGGCATCATCTACACTATAACCGATGTCCATGATCTCCATGAATGGATGAAGTCCCACATGGAGGCTTTCCCGTTGTTCGAGAGTATTACCGAACCTGAGCTACGACAACAGGGATATGGTCCAATACTAGACGCTGTATATCACACCACGGAGGAAGGCAAGAAAGTAGAGAGAAATGGTGGCGGGAAGTGGCTCGCGTGTTTCAGACGCAGGGAAGTATCCAGAATGAAAGCACCGTAGATACACCGGATTATCGTAGTTCATCCATATCATAATCCTTTGTACGATCTGTCCTTTCCCCATAACCGGTTGCAGCCACGAGGGACTCTGTCCTCCTTGCCAGTGCCCCTTTCATTTCGTTGTGAAGGACGACGCCAGCATCCGCAGCCAATCGGAAAATCTCTTCGAATCGGTCGAGATGCAACCTTGATTCCATTGTCGCGAGCGTGACACATCCCGTACGCGGCATGACAGCCACAGTTATATGTGGTACGTCGTTTTCTTCTAGCGTGTTCAGATCCAACAAGGGGGAAGTGCTGTGCACTCCCCCAGTGATCGCACATACGAAGTCGACCATAGCTATCCCTGCAGCTGCGAGCGCCAAGGTGGTGCCATTAAGACAAGCCGGGAGTAAACCTCCATCTTGTTGGATGACTTGTATGAAGATATCGAGCTGGGATCTTGGGTAGAGATGCGTTTGCACGGCAGGTTCAAAGGTGGACTTTATAATCGAAGCGAGTTCGAGGAGTCGCCTACCCCCAGAGAAATAAGCACAAGAGAACTGACCGAGGGCAAAAAAGAAATGATGCAATCATAGAAATCACTAACTTGTCCCCCCGTGTCCGTTTCCTACGTTCGCCAGTACTGAAAGCTGCAACGTTCACTTCCACGTTGAGGTTGGCTCGATCATGGATGGTTTGGGATCGCATTTTTGCCTCCCGGGGACCGAGAACGGAGACTAGCACTTCCGTTAGGCCATGGCGGATGGTGACGGACGCGTCAGCGGAGCCTTGTAAAGAGAAGTCGATGTTGATCTCTCTCAATTCGTATTGTTTTCTTCCATCGCATCTGAGACCTCCCTCATTGATGATTTCTATTCTCGAGGCCTGCGAATGTCAATGGAACATGCATTGTAGAGGAGGATGGTCATGCATTACCATAGGAAAAATGTGGAGACTGCGACCTAGCCACGACTCGCCGCTTGGTGTATCTCGGATGAAGTTATTTAGATCTGACCAATCTGACCCCTCTCCAAGCTTATCGTCTTCAAGCTTCAAGCTTCAAGCCTCGTTTCCCTAAACTCGACACGCTTACTGTCATGGAGAGACTGAGCGAAGAACGGACATACAAGCCTCAATCTATCCTTGACACCGACCTGTACAAGGTAACCATTCGCTGCCATGGTCCGGATAGGCAGGTTAAACACCAGGCCCACGTTGCAGTTTACAATGCAACAGGCCATAATGCAACACTTTCCAGAGACACGAGCACTTTACAAGTTCACCCACCGTGATTCCGATGTGTTCTTCCCTCGCAGATGCGTTGACCTGTTCCTCATGTCTATTCAGCGTAAGTTCACTGCGCCTCTCGCGAGAGACTTCGTTAACGTCTACCAGGATTCGGGGATCTACACCTAACAACTGAGGAGAGGGCTTGGATGAAGACTAAGTGCCCCTACTTTACTGAGGAGTATCTAGACTACCTTTCCGATTTTCGATTCGACCCTGAACAAGTATCGATCAAGTTTATACCCCACTCTAATGACGGCGAGCTGGGTAGTGTCGACATAGAAGCTAGCGGGCTATGGGTCGATACAATCCTTTGGGAAGTCCCGATGATGGCTTGCCTGAGCGAGATCTACTTCCACACCGGCGCAACTGACTGGTGTTATGAAGGCCAGAGAGGTGAGCATCGTGTTCCTCCATATCCTCTACAGATCTATATGATCTGTACACAGAAAGTACATCCGCAAAGGCGCAAGCGCTGTTACAAGCAGGATGTTCCTTTAGCGAATTCGGGACGCGGCGCAGGAGGTCATTCCACACCCAGGATCTGGTCATCCAAACACTGATAAAAGAGGCTGGTCGATCTCCTGGTGAAGGAGTTTTTTTTGGAACGAGTAATGTTGAGTGATACACACTTTTGGGTTTTCTCCACGCTGAGCTTAGGATTCCTAAAGGCTTACTTCGCAAAGAAGTACGACATCAGGCCAGTGGGGACCATAGCGCAGTACGTGCCTTGATGGCGTGACTTTGAATGGCGTGCTGATCCGTTCGACAGTGAATGGTTCATGGGGGTAGGCATTGTGTTAACACTGCACGCGAAGAAATGGGCCTCATACGCTAAAAGGTAGCAGCATTAAAGGGATATGAAAGCGCAAACACCAAAGCCCTGGACCTTTGGGAGGAAACTTATCACGACAATTTACTCGTCGCGCTCACAGACACGTTCTCGACCCAAGTCTTTTTCCAAGTATGTCCCGTTTCCGGCCTACTTTCCAGCGTTGAACAAAAAGCAGGACTTTGCAAAAGACCCGGAACGTGCCCGAAGGTGGACAACCCTCAGACAGGATTCTGGTGACCCTCTTGAGTTTGCCCCAGCGGCCAAGGCCATGTACGAAAGTATAGGGATTGATTTCCGCACAAAATCCATCGTATATTCCGACGCTCTGACTCTTGACAAGGCGTTGCAACTGAAGAAGCAGTGCGACAAAATTGGCTTTAGATGTGAGTGAGCATTTTGTGGCGAGTTCTGGATTCACCTCGTGTTGTAGGTTCTTTCGGGATTGGGACTTTCCTTACGAACGATTTCAGAACGAAGAGCAGCGACTACCGAGAAAAGAGCAGGGCTCTGAACATGGTCATAAAGCTCGCCAAAGTCGACGGCCAGGAATGTGTCAAGATAAGCGACGACCTCACCAAGGTTAGGCCAAAGGCACTTCAATCAACTCGTCTTGACATCTTCACCCATAGAATACAGGTGTCACAGCATCGGTGGAGTTCGTGAAGAAGTTGTATCGGTTGCCGTACTGAGCTATGCAACACCAGGACGGGAGACTGATGCTACTTAGTTTCCAGCGAGTAAAGATAGAAAGGAACAGTGAGTGGGATCCCTCGAGTGAGGAATCACACGAATGAGAGTAGAATGGCCTTAATCCCGTGGATGTCCAGTCCTGCGCTGACTGGCGTAAGCGTAAACTCCTATTCATGTGGTCCACGTACCCCCCTATCCTCACATGTTAGTCCTGAGAAATACTGAGCACGACTCAAGAAATGAACTAGATCCCACCTACGAGATGTTAAGCATCTTCACTATCATCTCCTGCATCGCGGCTGCGATTTGCGATCCGGAGAAGTTGATATTGATGTGAGTAGTGTTCCGGGTTGCCGCGCCAGGAAGGTAAGCAACAGTGTTGATGAACACTGCGCGAACAAGATTTCCATATTCGAAGATGGCATACCCAGAGACGTCAGTCGCGTTGATGGGAAGTTCAACCACCTGGGTGTTCCCTCTCGAACCGATCGCCTCTGCGGCTATAATCGCAGCGTAGTAGGTTGTATGTGAGGGGGAATATGAGTGATCGGAGAGCCATTCAAAATTGAGTAGCTGAGGGTCACTGGTTGGGTCTGCAGGTGCAGATGGGATGGGATTGCCGCAGGTCTTGGTGCAAAAATGTGGGACACACAAAATTATATTTGTAACCGACGCCTTCGTGGAGGTGGAGTCTGCTGATACCGACTTGTGTTGCAAACAACGAATAATCGAGGGCCCAAAGTGCAGCACCCGCCGTGTTGCTGACACCTAAGTATAGATGTGAAGTAAAGTAGAATAGATGTGAGACGTTCCTAGAGGCACATATGCCTTGTAACGCACCTGGGGTACCGTGGCAACTCAAACCTATGGACGTCAAACAGTGAATTCATTCCAGGAGAGGAACAAACACCTACTGTTGATCTTGCCTAGAATATATTCCAGATGTGCAAACGTGACATTGATATCTGGTTCAAATACTGGAATATTTCCGCGAATGTGACTCTTGGTCATCGAATCCTGCAAGACAGCACCTGATCCAGTGCAGAGCGAGCCGCTGTAACGGTGCTGCGAGATTCTTTGGAAAGAGCTGTGCCGCTACATCAAATAAAACACATCCGTTATGATCAATGAGCCGGGCATAATTTCATGGATGTCAGCTGTAAAGATTGCCCGCGGAGAGAAGCCGCTGATATTGTTGCAGGATGGACCAGCGAATGCACTTCCGATTAACTTTGTGAACGAGGCTTTAGAAAGGCCAGCAGTTCCCCGAGACATTTGTTGCAAATTCATCCCATGTTATGGCGACGAGGGAAAAGAAGGATAAATTGCACGTACTGACGAACATATTCGAAACCGCTCCAGTTGCTGTTCCTCCCTCCATTATGGTAGTAAAGGTCAACTTCATTGCCAATCTGGATGAAGTTTGGTGTAATACCCTTTTGCTACGACCTTGACCTCAAGATACGCAATAGTTAGGTTATATTGCCGAAGGTTGCCCCCACTGAACACGGTTTCCTACAAATACGCGACAGTTGAAAGCAAGTTGTGACTTACCGGTGAGAATATGGGAAATGGTGTTATGGAACTGTCGTCCAACAGTGATGTTGGTCGCCTCTGGGTAAGGAGTAACGGGAGTAGACGCAGGAAAGATATATTCCTCGTACTGAGAGAGATGCGGTGAGGCTGGGGTGGGATGAACAAAAGACTAGAAGCGGAGTGCATACCTCAACATCGTCACCAAAGTCGGTGTGGCCCTCCGAATTAGCACCGGTTTTGATGAATGGAGGCGAGCTTGTGATACGGATTATGGTTTCCAGGGCATTGTAGAAGAACTGGTTCCGTTTCGTGGTTCCTGCCCAATCGATCCATCTGTCAGATGAACCCAGGTATCGCCGATCGTCTCACGTTTCTCATTAGGTTTGCGCAACCATCGCCTTTGGTATGGGCATTGGGCATTGACAAAAGTGACGTTCGGTATGCACGTCTCACGCTATTCCAGGTCAGGGTCAGCTCACGCGGTTAGATATATAATTCACTATGACCTCCCGAAGAGCCTGGAAGGTGAGGGTGTCATTTTTTTTCAATTGAAGTCATGATAAGATGCTAAACGAACGCTTCGATTAGCCTATGCAACTACCTTCAACGGTTGTCAAGGACTCACCCTCGACCGCAGCGCTCTCGATCTCCGCATCGACCCATTCGTGCACGGTCAATGGTATACCGCATTATCCAGAGTACGACATTGTGAAGACACAATTGTATTGTTTACTTCCTCTAACGAAGAAAAGAGTGGCGCAAACGTAGTATACAAATCATTGTTACTGATCAAGTCAATCACGCGCCCGAGGGGTTTGCAAACAGTGACAAAAACCCAAAATTTTCAACTATCTCCAACATTTTCAAGCGAGTAAAGATAGACAGGAACAGCGAGTGGGATTCCTCCAGTGAGGGCTCACACAAATGAAAGTAGAATTGCCTCAGTCTCGCGGATGTCCAGTCCTGCACTGACTGGCACAGACTCCAACTCAAGTGGTCCACTGACCAGGGCGTCGGGTGTTTCATATGTCTGCCCTCCCCATGTTAGTCCGGAGGTGGCATTTGCATACCTGAGAAAAACTGAGCATGATTCAGAGATGAGCCAGATCCCACATACGAGATGTTAAGCCTCTTCACTATCATCTCCTGCGTCGCGGCTGCGATTTGCGATCCGGAGAAGTTGATATCGATGTGAGTAGTGTTCCGGGTTGCCGCGCCAGGAAGGTAAGCAACGGTGTTGATGAACACTGCGCGAACAAGATTTCCATATTCGAAGATGGCATACCCAGAGACATCAGTCGCGTTGATGGGAAGTTCAACCACCTGGGTGTTCCCTCTCGAACCGATCGCCTCTGCGGCTATAATCGCAGCGTAATAGGGAGGTTGTGTGTGAGATGGAAGGGGAGTGATCGGAGAGCCATCCAAAATTGAGTAGTTGAGGGTTACTGGTTGAATCTGCGGGTGCGGATGAGAAAAGATTGCCGCAGGTCTTGGTACAAAAATATGGGACACACGAAATTATATTTGTAACCGACGCCTTCGTGGAAGTGGATTCTGCTGATACCGACTTGTGTTGCAAACAACGAATAATCGAGGGCCCAAAGTGCAGCACCCGCCGTGTTGCTGACACCTAAGTAAAGTAAAATAGATGTAAGATGTTCCTAGAGGCACATATTCCTTGTAACTCACCTGGGGCACCGTGACAACTCAAACCTATGAACGTCAAACAGTGTGTTCATTCCAGGAGAGGGACAGACACCTACTGTTGGTCTCGCCTAGAATATACTCCAGACCCTGTGCATGCGTGGCATTGATATCTGGTTCAAATACTGTAATGTTACCGCGAATGTGACTCTTGGTCATCAAATCCTGCAAGAGAGCGCCTGATCCAGTGCAGAACGAGCCACTGTAACGGTGCTGCGAGATTCTTTGGAAAGTATGAGAGCTATGCCGCTACATCAAATAAAACACATACGTCGTGATCAATGAGCCGGGCATAGTTTCAAGGATGCCATCTGCAAAGATTGCCTGCGGAGAGAAGCCGCTGATATTGTTGCCGGATGAACCGGCGAATGCACCTCCGATTAACTTTGTGAACGACGTTTTAGAAAGGCCAGCAGTCTCCGAGACATTTGTTGCAAATTCAACCCATCTTTTGTAAATGTTATGGCGGTGAGGGGAAAGAAGGATGAATCGCACGTACTGAGGAACGTATTCGAAAACGCTCCAGCTGCTGTTCCTTCCTCCATTATTGCGGTAAAGATCGGCTTCATTGCCAATCTCGATGAAGTTTAGTGTAATTCCCTTTGCTACAACGTCTGGAGACTGGAATGCCTGGACGAGGGCCTTGGTCTCAAGATACGCAGCAGTTAGGTTATATTCCCTAAGGTTGACTCCCCACTGAACACGGGTTCCTACAAATACGCGATAGTTGAAAGCGGTTGTATTTAATGAGAAGTCGTGACTTACCGCGGGGAAGATGGGAAATGGTGTCATAGAACTTTCGTCCAACAGTGATGTTGGTCGCCTCTGGGTAAGGAGTGACGGGAGTAGACGCAGGAAAGATAGCTTCTTCGTACTGAGAGAGATGCGGTGAGGCTGGGGTGGGATGAACAAAGGACAGTAGCGGAGCACATACCTCAACATCATCACTAAAGTCGGTGTGGTCCTCGGAATTAGCCCCGATTCTGATGAATGGAGGGGAGTTTGTGATACGAATTAGGTTTTCCAAAGCATTGTGGAAGAACTTGTTCCGTTGCTTGGTTCCTACCCAATCGACCCATCGGTCTTGTTCGATGGAGAGAGAGACAAGGTCAGGTGCCACTGACGGTGCACCAATGGGTGCAGTGAGAGGAATAGTCACGTCCACGGCTGAGACCGAGAACGGGGCGAGGGAAGCGAGTAGCACTGCTTGATACAATCCTAACATCAGGGCTCGGGAGAGGGGAGGAACTCGAGTACAGTACTTGAAGATTCTTGAAGGCCAGATTATATAGAGGGGAGGACGTATCCCCATGACCTGGCGACACATGTAGGACGCATCTTCGCCTGGTCAACCTGGTCACATTATGGCCGTGTCCCGTATGGCCCGTACTGATGCAATACACGCACCTGCTCGGTTCGTCGAGCAACACATGTAGCACGCTAATGAATGACATCTTCGTCTGGTCAACCTGGTCACATTGCTAGGTCAAGTGGGACTACGATGACGTAGGATGCACACACAGTGAACGAAAGTTACGTAATTGAACGGGATAATCCGACGGAGATTGAACCTTGAATGTGTGGCTTGTAATCGCGGGGGAGGGAAAGCTGGAACTCGCCAGGATCGTCAGCTATCACGATGGGTGCAACTCGCGCACAAAAGAGTGTTTACTTCGCAAAGCTAAAGGAGCTCATTGCAAAATATCGTGCGTCCCCATAACCTCCCCCACTCCCGAGTTTGCCAACCACAGTCATTCAGCTTCCATCTTCTTGGTCAACGTTGACAATGTTGCTTCAAATCAAATGCATCAGATCCGTACCGCCCTCCGTGGAAAGGGTGTCGTCTTGATGGGCAAGAACACCATGGTTCGCCGCGCCATTCGTTCCATCCTCTCCGAGTTCCCCCAATTCGAGCGACTCCTCCCTCACGTCAAGGGTAACATCGGCTTTGTTTTCACCGCTTCCGAGCTCAATGAAATCCGTGATATCATCGTTTCCAACAAAATTGCCGCCCCTGCACGTGCGGGTGCCTTCGCCCCAAAAGATGTCTTCATTCCCGCTGGTAACACCGGTATGGAGCCTGGAAAGACCTCTTTCTTCCAAGCCCTCGGTATTCCCACCAAGATCGCCCGTGGTACTATCGAAATCGTGTCGGATGTTCAAGTCCTCACCGCTGGTAGCCGTGTCGGACCTTCCGAGGCTACCCTCTTGAACATGTTGAACATCTCTCCCTTCACATATGGAATGACCGTTGTCCAAATATTCGATTCCGGCAACGTTTTCGCACCCTCTGTACTCGACATCGATGAGAAGGATCTCATTGACCGCTTCATGTCCGGCATCAAGTCGATTGCATGTATTTCCCTTGCTCTCAAGTACCCAACGATCGTCTCCGTCATGCACTCTCTTGTCAACTCGTATAAGAACCTGATAGCGGTTTCCATCGCGACTGATTACACTTTCGAGGGCTCTGAAAAGGTTTGTCTCGATCTAAGATGTTCTCGACGAAACCATTTGATTTTACTTCAACTTTTATCTAGGCAAAAGCATACTTGGAAAACCCTGATGCATTTGCTGCGGCTGCACCCGTTGCTGCGGAGTCTTCTGCACCCGCTGCCGCTGCCGAGGAGAAGGCAGAGGAGAAGGCAGAGGAGAAGGAGGAATCTGACGATGACATGGTAAGCCAAAACGATCAGCCCAACACACACTAGAGCTGAATCTGTCTCCAGGGCTTTGGTCTCTTTGACTAGGTTACGACTTATTATGCCATGTACCCACCGATCCTTAATGCAGACATACAAACCTCGCGTCAGGGCCTGTTCGGTTGATCTTTGAGCGCGATCCCTAAAGTATATAGAAATGGGAGGAAACGCGCTCAGCGTCTCAATGGTCAGAAATATAATGGGAACACGAGTATCGGGGCTCTCTGCCGCTCACAAACTCGAACAAACAAGTTTTGGGTCATACTACGAATATAAAAGTTAGACTCTCTGTATTCACCCTTCGCGATGTCGGATGTCAGGTCGCTCCTCAAAGCAAAGCGGCAAGTAGTACGAATTGACCATCCTCTAGCTTCCTACACGTCTAGTGGGCAGTTACGCTGTGTTGTTTGCGAGACAAGTATCAAGCACGCATCTGCATGGGAGGGTCACCTCGGGAGCAAAGCTCATCGCACAAACGCAGTCCGCGTCAGAGAGGAGGAGAAGCGAAAAAGGGAGTTGGAACTGGAAGAGGAGGCCAAACCTCTCAAACGGAAGTTACCTGAAGGAGAAGTGACCACAGAGAGCGCCTTCAAAAGGTCAAGGGCTAGCCCTGTACTTCGACCATCAACGTCGAACTTCCCCTCAGATTTCTTCTCAGACCCATCCCAAGCGCCTCCTCCTGGGCACGATTCCGGCGATGAAGATGAAGATGAAGATGAAAAAGACGTGGCTGTGGCTGTAGAGATACCACAGGACAAGCTCGGCGACTCCGCCCTCGAGCAAGAGTGGATACAGTTTCAACAAACCGTTATCAATGCTCCGGACTCGCATGAAGCTTACGATCGCGCGACAGTTGTTGCAGAGCCTGAACTGGTTTCAGATATACCGGAAGGTTTCCCTACCATGGCGGACGGTGCGCAGGTTGACCCTGGAGTGAAGACAGACGAGGATGAGAGGCGGCGAAAAGAGCAGGAGGAAAGAGAGTTGATAATGGATCGCCTTATGGACGAGGAACGTGCGCAGGAAGAAGCTGACATGAAAGTCTCCATCATGAAGAACAGGCTAGAGGCCTTGCGGAAGAAGCGAGAAGCGTCTAGGTCTGCGAAACTAACCTCAAGGGCTTCTTGAATGTGTCCGGTACAGTTTCGCTGCCCATCGCTGAAGCCCGCTGCGTAGAGATCCGCAGGTGAGCCCGACATACATTCTTTGCATGATATAGCTGACCAGCGCCTCCTGCTCGTCGTACAGCTGTTACTTGCTGGGTATCACAAGCACAGGATGGCGCCCTGGCGCTGTTGTTGATAATTGCTGGGTCACCGTGCAATTAATGGCTGTTCGCCGGCGAAGATTACACTTTGTATCGGTACCGAGAACTTGAATTTGAATGTACGTGCAGTGAAAGTGTTCTTTCGTGTTCCTTTTGAATGGTGAATAAACGGATTAAGCTATGTATGTCTGTATGATATGATACAGAGTTATGTAGGGACGCGTTCAATTTCGTTTGAATCTTTGGGGATATCTCTACTTCCCATACCCCAATCTGTCCAATCCACTCCTTGCTTGTGTACCATCATCAGTGCAAGGATGAGTGGCAGATACCACAGACTGGTATGGAACAGCGATCGCGCTTGCTTTTCTCCGCAAGAACGCCAAAATGCTGCTGCTGACCGTACCCAAAGGCAGTTAGGAACGAGCGAGGTGACAGCAAACGCCCATGTGGTAAGGCCAGAAAGCGGGATAAGTATCGAACAAATAGGGAGAAAAAGTAAGGTATGTCGCAAGCTGACCAAGGCGTTTTTCTGTGGAGAGAGAACAGATAACATCTTATATCCAGCTTGGGCGTAAGATGCTCGGAGGAGATGCGACAATGCGTTAAAATGGGGGAACTGCCAGCTAAATAGCAGCATGAAGAGAGCGAGAGCGCCAAGGGGATTATCGATCATGGAAAGGTCGGGAGTAATGCCCGTTATGGATGGAGGAAGAAAGCAAACAACAGGATTTTCTGCAGACGGAAGTAACTTCCCGCCACAGGCTGTCCAGCCCATCAGAGGAGGTAGACCGCCGACCACCGCTCCGACCCAGGTGTTGATGATGCTTTTGCGCTTCAAGAAAGTGTACAGGCCTGCATACAAGCATATGTTTGCAGCGCCGATTGCGGCCGTCAGGGGATTTGTCATTGTCCATAAAAGTGCGGGCCCGGCGATGCCAGTCACGATGGCGAAGCCTGTCGCGTGTAGAGGGCTGATAGCACGCCTGACCAGCGGACGTTGGCGCGTGCGCGCCATTTGTGCGTCGTAGGGTATTTCTTGCAGCTGGTTAAGGGTGTTTGCAGACGCCGAGCACAACGCGGTGCCAACTGCGGTGGACAATAATACAGGAAGAGTGGTGGGCAACGGGGAGAGTGCGACTCCGGATGTAGCTGTGAGCACGACCAAGATAGTGAGTCGCGTCTTTGCTAGCTGGGCATATGCGCTCAGAAGCCGTCTGGGTGTAAGAGCTGCGCTGTCTCGAAATGTAGAGGGGTGCACCTCGGGTGCTGCGACGCGAGTGAGGGATTGGGGGGACCGGTCGTTGTGAAAGAAGTAGGAAGCAAAGTCTTTTCTGACAGGTGCTACGGGATGGTGAAAGAAAGATCTCGAGAGGGCACGGCGGGGGACGACGGTGTGGTTGGATCGCATCCAAACTGCTAAGCTGCTCATCTCAGCCTGTGAATTCCACAGAGCGAGCTCGACGAACGGGGCAGTGTGTCGCTTGTTGGCGGAGATTGAAATACACGGTCCTCTTCATTTTCATTCCAGTTTGTTTACCACTAGCGCTCCCATTATGCCCGGCACACATCTCTTACCTTCCAACCTCCTCAAACTCTTTGCACCACGGCCACCACTCCCCTACAAACGGCCAGTGGGAAGAGACCCTGACCGCGTGCGATGCAAGCACGTATCCGGAGTTGCGGACATTCTCGAACGCCTCAAGGAGCAGTCGACTGCGAACTTGTTCAGTGGCGAAGGTGATGTGATGGAAGAGGGCGAAGAGCCAAACTTCACTCTTGCAGAAGAGACCAAGCGACAGATCAGGCGCGAAGAACGAAAGAAGAAAAAAGTCGATGAATACAAGATTGCAAAGGAAACTTGTCAGTATTTCATGCATTCACATTCCCCCGTTCTCTCCTGATGCACAGCTCTCATTCCAGACAAGCCTGCAGACGACACAGAAGCTGTTGGCGATCCATACAAGACCCTCTTCATCTCCCGTTTAGTGCGTCTTTCCCTATTCATATCTTATTCTGTCCTTACTTCTCAAGCACAGCACAAAAATGCAACCGAGAGCGATCTACGGCGAGAATTCGAGACATTTGGTACCATTGAACGGGTAAGAATCGTGCGAGACAAGAAAAACCGCAGTCGGGGTTACGCCTTCATTGTGTATGAGCGTGAGAGGGATATGAAGGGTATTTACAGCCGTGCCATTCTGGCTATCTCTACTAACACCCTTTCAGCTGCATATAAAGAGTCCGATGGCCTCCACATAATGGGCAAACGTATTCTTGTTGATGTCGAACGCGGACGAACCGTGCGAGGGTGGAAGCCTCGGCGGCTCGGTGGTGGGCTCGGTGGCAGACCAAAGCCGGTTGAGACTGTCGCTGCTCCTGCTCCTGCTCCCAGGGGAGGTAGAGGCGGCTTTGGAGGACGTGGGTTCAGTGATCGCGGTGGCTTCAGTGATCGCGGTGGCTTCAGTGATCGCGGTGGCTTTCGAGGTGGTAGAGGTGGCGGTTTCAGAGGTGGTGGTTTCGGCGACCGCGGAGGATTCCGAGGAGGTGGAGGAGGATTCCGAGGTGGTCGCGACGAAGGTTACAGGTAATTGATAATCATCTTGTTCGGCATGATATGTCTGACACTTCCTAGGGGCGGTCGTGGTGGAGGCATTGGGTACCAGGGAGGTGGATTCGGTGATGGCCATGCTAATGGATATGGTCCTGCAGGTGGCGGACCTGGAGGACCTGGCGGCTACGGTCCTCCTAATCAAAGTTATGGACCACCTGGTGGTGGGTATGGTCCTGGAGGTGGCTTCAGGGGTGATCTCAAACGAGAAGGACCTGGTGGGTATGATGACCGAGAAGCCAAACGACCGCGATACTAGATGCGGTTGGGTGAGATATATTCCTTTCGTATCGTTTTCTTCGCTTTCGTCTCCGGGTCGGGTTGACAGCCTCAAGTTACCTCCCTATACTAGGTGGGGTGTGTAAGTACCGGATACCTCTCTTGTTGCTCTGCTGCTGTCAGCGTAAGTATATCAGTATTTTATTGGCTTGAATTTTCCTCGGAGCTGGACCTGGTACGATTACGAGCAGCTTGTTCTCCGCGCAGTGCAATTGAGCGTTTCGCGTCAGAGATATCGTCGCCGCCAAGCACTGAAGTCGCATTTGAAGTTGGGGTCACGGGTCAACGATGCTGAACCTCGCATCAATCCGTCGTCGGCACTGCGTCAAACTGCCAGGAACGCCGTGTCTAAAAAGGTAGCGAATATGATGCGATTTTCACCGCTGAGCCTAGTGCTGCAGTCATTGAACTCTACTAGACCCTTGGCCTGAACGTAGCTCAGCAATTAAACGGCTACCAGTTGGCTACCTGACCACCCGCTGCTCTCTATCCACTCTTCGACCCGGCCGGTCGTCTGAGCTTGTATAATTGAAACTCCGTCAGGCTCTACCGTTCCGGGAGTTGCTATGCGGGGCCCGGAAGAACCGTTGAGCAGGGACTAACCATTTTCGTTACATGTCAGCGGCGTCAGGTCAAGCACAACCATATGTCTCTGCTGTCTCTAGTCTCTGACGCGCAACTACCGGCGCTGCGGCCTCTTTTGGTTCGCAACTCTGCTGCCAGTCACAGAACTCCATCGACTCATGACAGAGCCTGCATCAGGTCCCCAACGCTCGCGGTCAGTGAGTGCGACAAGCAGCAAGGCGGGAAGAGAAAAGCGAAAACGTTCTCGCGTCACCCCGGAACAACTCGTCCACCTTGAGCGGTTTTTCGCCGTGGATCGAAGTCCAACTGCTGCCCGTAGGAAGGAGATTAGTGACATGCTTGGAATGCAGGAACGTCAGACTCAGATCTGGTTCCAGAACAGGTCCGTTCCAGGCTTGCTATGCAACTCACCCAACTGACCCTCACTCAGACGCGCCAAAGCCAAACTGCAGGACGGAAAGAAAGGCCGAGGTAGCAGTGCAGAAACGCCGCCAGACACACCACCACAATTGGCCACTGGGTATGAAGCAGAGTTACACAGCCTCCTTCATGAAGACGATCGTGAGTTTTCATTTCGTGTACGTGAGGATATAATACCTGATGCACATTTATTGACAGCTGTAACTATTATCCCTTGTACTGACCTCTCGGTCGGTACTTGGCGCCGAATCGCAACCACCCTCAGAAAGCATGACCTGGTGGCATATCTCTGTGATGCCAAGCGTTGCCTCACCTGGTTCATCCACTCCTCAGGTTATGGATTCAAAATGGAGATCCCGTTCGACATCATTGTTGATACTGAATTCGCAAATGCTGCCCCGGGATCAGGCCTTGCGACATTCATCCTTTCCCAACCCCCAACATTTTACCTTGAATCATTTTCCCCTTCTATTCCTGGACAAGGCACCGAACCAGTCCGTCAATGGAAGAAATGCGCTGATTGGACGGAGGACCAACAGGCCACCAAGGTTCTGAGACATAATCTCGTCGGATCCGCAGTTCAACTCGCTCACGTACTCCGCCACCTGAGCGCGCACACGTCGGGATCAGACATTCGGCTCCATTCACCGAACTATCATGCTCACGAGCCGTCTCCAGCTCACTTGGAGATCCAACTGGATGCATTTACTGGCACTGGGTATCACTATCCACAACACAATGGTATTTCTCGCAATGTGGAAGACCCAAGTTTTGCTCCTGAACGATCTTTCTCAACCTCACCCGGAGCACCTGCTCATTCGCAACACCTCAGTGGTCCCCCCGAGACCGCCCACCTCCCCGTTACACATCTAGCCTCTGCTGTGATCCGGCAACCCCATTCCACCTCCCCTTACGGTTCATTATATCCACAATATTCTCGACCTCCAACGTTTCCGGTCAATCATTCAGCATCATTTCCGCCCTACTCAGAGTCCGTCTTGCCACCCCATATCTCTCATCCACCGCAATCCTTAAGTGATTACGGATCATCGTCTGCGTCCTTTTCTCCCCATGATTTACGGCCGCGACCGTACTCTGCTGGGTCCGTCCACTCTGTCCCTTACGATGACGACAGAGTACTGTCTTACCCTGACGACGTACACCCTTCTGGAAGTGCTCCGCACACACCATTTGAAACGCCATCCCCGCCATTACTAACTACCCCATTCCCACCTGGATCAACCCCTAATAATTGCGTAGTGGGCCCGTATGACTCGTCGCTACCTCTCCTTTCTGGTGTGCCTGGCATACCACAACGCCCAGAAGCTGACACTTAGAATACCATAGCGTTTACCTTTGACACGGTACTTGCAACTTTCGCGGTACATATTATAACCCACACTTTCCTTCTCTACATTATGCATTTGCACTCGATTCGTTGTAATCGAGCATATCAAGTCGACGCCGCCAGCTTGCATAAATACCATTTATAGCTCTAGTAGTCTACAGCGTACGCACCCAGTTCAATGATGAACATCGGATTATTGCTGAAACTATAATGCGTATGCTGAACCTGACGCGAATGCACGAGAATTATTAATTTGGATGTGTGACAGAAGTGAGACGGTCTGATGCGGACATAGTCGGTATGTAAGTCTTATATGGTTACAAAGGGTTTTCTCTGTGTTGACCGGTTCTGTTCGTAAGCGTCCGACTTACTATGTTAACTAGGAGGAAGGATCAAATGTCGTCATTAAGTCAAAACCAAGAGGTCGATACTTACATGCCTCCATGTATCTGTCCATACATCGTGTCAAGCATGTCTGAAAGAGATAGCCTTGTCAGTCGCGATGAGTTGTATTGAACACGAGAACATGCCTCCTCCGAGCTTGTCAGCGACACCCCCGGCTTCAGAACACATTTCGCAAAGCATTTTTCGCTAGTTTTCTAAACGACCGTCATGAGAAGCATAATCCACTGAACTGGAAGACAGCATACGCTGAGGAGTTCCTGCGCAGTGGCAAGGCTCATTTCTGCACGGAGAGCGTTGATGACTGCCACCTTCTGGGCAGCCGTGTCTACATCAAAGACTTTAGCATGTCACAGAGACGACGGGATAGTCGGCTTACCGCTGGAAGACAGTGATTTCGAGAAGTCCATGGTTCGAGCGTCAGATAGTCGAGGTTAGTTTGAACTTTGAAGACAAGGAGACAGTGCTGAGCAACTTGGCTGGCTGTAGAAACTTCCGTACCCGAACTTGATTTCCTTTTTCAGCATCGATCACTTATTCGAGACCGAGCCCAACACGACCTCAGACTAAGTATTCAGTACTAGTAGCTCGCAGAATGGGCGCTCGCGAATCCACCACCAGAAACAACGAGAGCCAGACTACGGTACCTGACTACTACGAACTGCTCGGCGTCGAAGAGTCGGCGACAACTGACGAGATCAAGGCACGTCCCACAGATTAACCACTTGCATTCTTCTCATCATGATTACAGAAAGCATTCAGGAAACTCGCCCTTATTCACCATCCAGATAAGAACAAGGATGATGTTGAGGGCTCAACACAGCGCTTTGCGCTTATTCAACAAGCTTACGAGGTAGAGTTAGCTTTATTGCTCAAATGATTTACTAACCTCCTTCCCACCCTCTGCGATTGCAGGTTCTGAGTGATGACCAGGTCAGCCAAGGAATTTTGAATAACAGCCACATACAAAAGCCTGATATCAAAGTCCAAGTAGGAACGGGCTTGGTATGACTCCCATAAAGCGTCACTTGCACCGGAGCCAGATGCGGAGACTGTGTTCGAGGACATACGAAAAGGCGCCCCACCACCCCGCGCGCGCGATCGCGGACTGACCGTACGGCATCTCTCTCAATTCTTTGATGCCACGATCTGGTCTGGATCCGATGACAGTGACAATGTAAGGTCCTTTTCATGTTTAAAGGGCACGGTTCACTGACGTGTTTCTCTCAGGGTTTTTTTACTCTGTATCGTAATCTGTTCACTAGACTCGCCCAAGAGGAGAGCATGATATCCGATACTCAATACCCTCCATTTGGTTACTCGACGTGGTCTTGGATGTCCTCGGAAGCCCCCTCTCAGGCTGTCAAGGATTTCTATAATGCATGGATAAACTTTTCTACGATGAAAGATTTCACCTGGATGGACCATTATAATACAGTAGAAGCACCCGATCGCCGACTCCGAAGGCAAGTTTTCTCTCATACAAAATCTGAAGGTCTGGGGCCAATTCATGAATAGGTTGATGGAGAAGGAAAACAAGAAAGCTCGCGATGACGCGAGGAAGGAATACAATGACACAGTGAGGGTGCGTGCGACTCCGAACTGGTTCGATTCATGCCCCAATCCGAGTCTCAGCTGATATTTTCCCAGTCTTTAGCTTTGTTCGTCCGAAAACGTGACCCGCGTTACAAGAGCCACCTTGCACACCAAGCGCGACTCAATCATACGAAGGCATCTGGTTCGTCAACTCCCACGGGCTCCAAGTCCACGTCTCGTCCTCAGACCACCAGCCCTTACGTCGAGCAAGAATGGCAAAAGACAACCTATAATGGTCAATACGACGACCTTGAATGGGCGGCTGCAGAGGGAGAAGATCCAGAAGAATGGGAGTGTGTGGCGTGCGGGAAGTCGTTTAGAAGCGAGGCTGCATGGAATAGTCACGAACGAAGTAAAAAGCACATGAAAGAGATTGAGAGGTTGAAGAGGGAGATCGTGGAAGAAAACGAGGAACTTGGGCTCTCGGGGGAAGTTTCCGATGAAGACCACGAACCAGGCAATCTCCTCGCTGAAGCCGACGGAGAGGTTGCCCCTCAACCGCCACCAACGCCACCTGTAGAGATTCAACACGAAGATCTAGATCCAGCTCTTGTAGAGGTTTCTGAAGATCTCGAGGTCCTGGAAAAAGAGCGTGGTTCAAAAGAGTCTTCGGAAACGACAAAGATCGAAGAGCTTCAAGCCGCTCGGTCGGCTGGATACGACGACCGAGATCTTCGGACGGAACCTCCAGAAATGGTGTTAGCTCCGCCAGAGCTCTCGAAAAAGGAGAAACGCAGATTACGGGAAGCAAAAAAGGCCGCAGATGCGCAACAAGGCACTATGGAGGTTAGTCGCACCGTATTACAAGGGCTTTGTCCTGATGCGTCTTCAGGTCTGCAATGTCTGCAAAAAAAACTTCGAGAGCCGAACTAAACTGTTTAATCATATCCAAGAAACGGGACACGCACTCGCTGAACCAGATGATAGAGCGCCGCGAAATAAAAGGGATAAAAAAGGTAGTAAGAGGTGACATTGGGGCCATCCATGCTACATCGCCTGAATTCTGCCGGGTGATAGTATATTTACACGTACAACAACGGGAATCTATCCCATTAACTGCGAAATGTCATCTGGTGGGTACTTTGTCTGCGAAAATGTCAAGAGTCTCTCGAGAAGTCAGTCATCATCCATAAATCGGAGCAAGGAGAGTACCTCTTAAGACTCTGAATGTACTTCCGACTAACTTCGTCATTAAGCACGTGTGCCACCTGATCAGTCGAGATTTTCTCTCGTGCCGAGCGTTCATGGATACTAGGGGCAGGACGTTGGCCACTCGTGTGTAGAACTCATAAATGAAGAAGACATACCCAACCATGGTCACACCAATGGGCCACGGTGCGTTTCCGATTGATAATCTGAGATATGCATCATTGGCCTTCTGGTATTGTCGTTTCTGCATGTAGTGAACGATTTCAGCAATGCGTGCCAACATATCTGGAGGTAGTAACTAAGGTCTGGTTGAGCACCGCAGCGAAAATACATGACGACAATCTCTGACGCACTCGTGAACGTAACGTCTTGAAGAGTGGCTTGAGATACTCTGCGGATTGGACTTGGGTCGCAGCAGCCCGTTTTCCTTGCGTTGTCCGCTTAATATGCTCTGAAAATCAATGTAAGCTCGGGTCATGGAAGATATCATGCACTATACCAGGCCGTTCATCCATGGCTTCCTCCCATTCCTTGAGAGTGTGCTTCAAAGCATAATAAATAAGTGGATACAATCGATCCGGATCAGTTTTGATGAGCTCCAGGTCAAGGACGCCTGTATTCGCGTCTTCAGCATCATCCTTCTTCTTTCCCTTGTTCTTATTCCTCAGTTCTCTCTCCACGTTTTCCACGTCTTCCAACGCCTTTTTGAAATCGTTTTGTCCACTTTGACGGTCGTCTCCCTTCTCTTCGATTAGCTCCAGCGCACGAAGACGTAGCCTCCGGTCTCTATCGGATTCGCCAAATAGTCGGATAGGTTGTCCCTTGACGCGAAGTCTGCGAACAGTCTCCTCATTCGAGATGTTGAAAGACGACTCCGGTATGGGTGAGTTCGAATCCCGGGACTCGGGAACAGGTGTGATGGAAGCTGACCGAATCACCTGTGCTCCATTCAAATGTGAACGACAATGGTGGGATAAATACGAATGCAAAGTTCGAATGCCATACTCACAGTTGCGTTAGGCTCCACTTGTTCTCTGGTAACATTGTCAGCTGGCTTTCGCGCTTCCTCCAGTATGGCTCGCTCTCGCCCCTCCTTGGTCTTCTGCTCTTCCTCCTGCTTTATCCTCTCAATGTCTCCTCGGCGCATGTACTTTGATGATCTGGTGCTGAGGTCTGTCTCTACAGCCTTGCGTTTGGACGCGATTTCGGCTTTGAGTGCATCCATGATGTTTGACGATGAAAGACAACCGAGTCGCTTATATAAGCCGTGTAGAATCCGTCAGACTCCGAGTCCGAAAGCTAACTGTCTTTCAACTACGTTCTGCAAGAAACAAAATGGCCGACTCTGACTTGTCCAGGTAACATACTCGCCCTTCAGTTAGAGAATAGCTCACTAACTACTTGGTCAGCAAATACGCACTCCAGACCGCAGGCTTTGACGGTGAGTGTCCAACCGGTTCCTAGACCTTGACTCAAGCCCGTTTCAGCCCGGTTCCCCAACACCAATCAGACACGGCACTGGTGCGTTTTGATCATATTATGATCGTTTGCGCCCTCATGCGCGACATAGTTTCCAAAACTACACCGATTACTTCAAGTGTATTGCTGCCAAAGGGGAGGATTTTGCCCCCTGCAAGCAGTTTAAGAGGGCCTACAACTCTCTTTGTCCCAGTAAGTGTTTGAGTCACATCTTCTTGACTTCCGACTTATCCCTTCGCAGATGAATGGGTATGGTGCCATCGGTTTGCTGACTATTTTACCGTTGAGAATTGTTTATTTGCAGATAGGCAGGTTTGATGAGCAGAGAGAGAATGGAACGTTCCCCGCGTCCTTGGAACCCTGAAGCATATATACACTATCGTTCCGTTTGAACAATAGATTGCTGTCGAGAAATCTAGGCTTAGGACCTGAAAGTTGTCTTTTGACGCGTGAATTTGGTGGTTCAGAATGTGCACAGCAATCCTACTCGGGTAGTAGGCGACGAGTTGACTTCAAGTTCGTCCACTGTCAACGTTTCAACCATGGATGCTGTTAATCTTAACGCTTTCACCGAGAATGCAGCGAGACTCGGATTGCGCATCCAGGAGACCCTCAGCGAGCACACCCGTGATCTTTCCATTGTACGGGGCGGAACATCCATCTTCGACATGCCAGATGACAAAGTCAAGAACATCGGGAAGCAACTTGACTCTAGCAGCGATAGGGAAAAGCTTGACGCCATGAAACGTCTTATAGCGGTAAGTGCGCGTATCAATGAGCCTGGCAGGCCCACAGAGCATCGCGAAAAAACAGCTTATTTCCAAAGGACGTAATGTGTCGAATTATTTCCCCCAAGTCGTCAAGAATGTCGCTTCCCAGAACCTCGAGATCAGAAAACTCGTCTATATCTACCTCCTGCGTTATGCCGAACACGAACCTGATCTTGCGTTACTCTCCATCAACACTTTCCAAAGGGATCTTGCTGATCCCAGCCCACTCATTCGTGCCATGGCCTTGCGTGTCCTAAGTGGCATCAAAGTTCCGATGATCTGCGGTTTAGTGGTCCTTGCGATCAAGAAATGTGCAGCAGATCTCAGTCCGTACGTTCGTAAGGCTGCAGCTCTCGCAATCCCAAAGGCCTTCCAGTACGCACCGTGCCTTATTTCCTCACCGGCCGTTAGTGATTATGGTTTAGATTGGATGCCTCACAACAACCTGCCCTGATATCTGCCATCACCACACTTCTCTGTGATCGATCCCCGCTATCCATAGGCAGCGCGGTCATCGCCTTTGAGTCGGTGTGCCCCACACGTCTAGATTTGTTGCATCAACAATATAGGCGTTTATGCAAAATCCTTGTCGACGTTGATGAGTGGGGCCAGGTCTATCTCCTCAATCTTCTACTTAGGTATGCGCGCACGATGCTACCCAAGCCAACCGTCTCGCAACATGGCGACTTCGCGGAGGAAGAGGCTGATGTAGATCTTCAGCTCCTGCTAGCGTCATCGGAGCCTCTTTTTCAATCAAAAAACCCGGCAGTGAGTTCTTGACTCCTTGACCTACCTCTTGCGCACGGGCTCATATTTCCACAGGTAGTACTTGCCACTGTACGCGTCTTTTATTATTCAGGCCCACCATCATCCATCAGCAAGGTTGTGAATCCTTTGCTTCGCATCCTCCACGTATCACGAGAGGTCGAGCGCGTGGTTCTTGCATATCTTTTGACTATCACTCGCGTGCATCCGGTGTGTATTTCCGCTTCCGATCTAAGTCCGTATCTCATGATCACTTGACAGCAACTATTCTCTGTGCAGTATCAGCGACTTTTAGTGCGTACCGACGATCCGGTCCAAGTAAAAAGACACAAAATAAAGGTTTTGCTTAATCTCTGCGATGTCGATAACCATCAAGCTCTTCTTCGGGAGTTTATTGTACGTCTGATTTACAGGATGTCACCATTGATCAAAGCTTGACGTCCTGTCGCCTTCCTCCCGTAGGATTATGCGGAGGATGTAGAGGATAGTGTGGTGGCAGATGCAATTGAGGCCATCGGTCGGTGTGCGAGAATAGTGCCATCGTGCACGCAGCATTGTCTCTCGGCCCTTATGACTATGATCAAGAACAGGCACGGTGAGTTCCCATAATCTGTCATACAATGACCAATATCAAGCATACATCGAGATGTCATTGTCAGCAACGCCGTTTTAGTCTTGAAAGCTCTCGTCCAAAACCAGCTGCTCGCCGATTATTCAGCCCCCTCGTCATCACAATCACCTATCGCCATAATCTCGCATCTTGCCCGACGGATAGACGATATTAAACATCCTCAAGCACGTGCTTGCGTCCTCTGGCTGGTTGGCCAGTACAGCGCAGTTCAAGGACCCAACACCGTGATAGAAGGCGTCGCGGATTGGGCCCCAGATGTCTTGCGCAAGTCTGTCAAGTCGTTCAGCTCAGCGGTATGAATCATTCTTCATTATCGTACCATCATTACCCATCCTTACCTGCTCAGGGACCTCTTGTCAAACTCCAAACCTTGACCCTCGCAGCCAAGATCTTCTTACTCTGCCCCACAGATCAAAGGTTGGGTCTACTTTGTCGCCACGTATTGTCACTCGGCAGATACGACTTAAATTACGACGTTCGTGACCGAACACGAATGCTCAATACACTCCTCAGTGGCGTATCGCCAACAATAAATGGCCTCGGAGAGCAGAGTGGCGTCATTCTTCGACGAGAGCAAGTGATGAAAGTTTTGTTCGACGGAAAAGCTGGCATCATCGACGAGATTGAGGATATTACAGGTGCGTCCTCGCCGAAAAATTCACTGTTCTAGTTTGTTTCTGGTCCTAACTTCGCCATTGCTAGGCCACCCTGGCCTTTCCATTGGTTCTCTCAGCATTGTGACTGGGAAAGATATGCATGAGGATAACATTCTCCCAGAATGGCTCGAGGCAGGTATTGATCCCTTGTTGAGACAAAGCGAAGAGGACACCACCCCTTCAGCACCGCCGCCGCAGGCGATCAGCTCAGAAGACTCCGCAATACCAAAGGGTCTAAGTTCAGCGGGTATCACGCCCGTCGTCCTCAGCCCTACAGGCCCCTCGACGCCACCCCGTGACGCAAAGGAATCCTGGCGAGACTTGGATAAATTCTATGCGAGTGACAGCGACAAGAAACAATCTGACAAGAACTCCGCAGAAGAAGACAGTGAGGAGACTTCGGAAGAAGAGAATGAAGAAGAGGAGAGTGAAGATGCCGAAGACGACGTTACAGATGATGCGAGCAACGAGGCCGGCGAGGAGGTGGGGACTAGTGGAAGTGGCTCACGATTACGACAATGACACCAATGGTCAGATGATACAGCAGCGATAGTCTACAGTACAGCGCTTTCGGGAAGCTGGTAATATAATGGCTAGAAAGGGTTCGTAAGTCGTTGGCAGATCAGACGGTAGGGGTACGCACCGTGTTAAACACATGATAGTAGTGACCATTTACACCACCTTCCTGCTCGTTACCGTAATATTCCAGTGGGAACCACTGTCAAAGAATAAGCGGAATGCAATGTGGAATGTGAAGTGGACGTACATGATGTTCTGGAAGGTCTTCCTTGAAGGCACGTAGAAGGCGAGATGCTTCGGTTTGATTTGTAAGGACAAAGCCGTGTTTCGGGAGCACAAATTGTCCAATCTGGAGCTCAGTGTCGGTAACGATACCTCGGGACAATCTCGCGTATGATGTGCGATACAGCCCTCGGTACAAAATGTACTCGCACCTGTGATAGGTGAGTAAGTAGAGAAATTATTCCAATCAAACCCACGTACCACCTGTCCCAATCGTGTGGATCGATGTCATACACAAGCCCATCGTTGACGAGGATATCATACGGAGCAGCTTTGGTCTCCTGTTAGTATCGAGTCATGGATCTATCAACCCAGGCAACATACGTCTTTGTGCCAGGGGGTTGGTGACGACGTATCCCAAGAAGACTACTGGTCGGGGGTACGACGCCGCCATGATGCGCGCCAATTCTTTGCTTTGTAGTTCTCTATCTAGGGGATCTTCCTCTGTGCCAAGGTCGAATAGTCGACAAATCAACAGGAAATTGTATAAAAATGAATACGCATACCTTGGCCATTATGTGCTACAACCACTGTAAGCTCAGTGCCATAGACATCAAGAACAGCCTCGATCGCTGGAGCAAGCTCCCCATGGGGAGATGGAAGTAGATGATGATGTGAATGAATGATCGGGAACTGAACGCAATCATTCATTAATGTTCCTTTCCGTTAGATCAGCACCTACTTTAGACAATAGAGCTGCCCCCCACGTATGTAAGTTGGGGCCAGGACCCAGGTCGACATACTAGAAAAAGCGGTCAGTTACTCCGCGGTGACCAAAAGACCTCTGACTTACATAACCCAGCTCCTCAGCGGCTACACGAGTCCTGTTCGAGGCGTCTGGTTACTGTCTAAGAAGCGGGACGACTGATACACTTACAAGTCACGGTTTCCGTACACCGTCCGCTGATCCACAGATAGTTATTTCGTCATTCCGCTAGCCAATGACCGAATACTTACATGTAAATCAGTTTCCAACAGGCCAACAACGTCAAGCTCCATGTCCCTGCATATGTGGATTGGCGCCAGTTGAGCACTGGCCTCAAATTCCTCCGAGAGGATCGGAAATAGCAACGCACCTGATGAGGTCTCGGATACGACGTTGACTATCGTGTCCTACGTTGTCAATCCCGAAATGTACCGTCCATACTCCAGCATTGAACGTCCTCGTTCCTGCCTTATACGGTCTCGGACCTATCACCGGCCAACGGAACAACGTGATGATGACGGAGGCAATGGATAAGAAACAGAAGAGGGCGAGGAAAGGGGCACGTCCCGAACTCTGGATGCGAAGAGAAGGGCTAGGATTGGACAGTGCCCTGGAAGACCAGCGGAAGGCGAGTGACATAGCAGCAAACTGTATGATGAGGACCCTGACAACAGTGACATAAGCGAACAGCACAATCAAGGTAATGAATACGCACAGATCAGTTCGCTCCCGCAAGTAAACTCCCCCAGGAACGAAGGCATATGCGACAGTCCACATGTTTGCGAGATAGAGTAGAATGGCGAAGAAGAACGCGGTAAAGTGCCTCCTCCCTACTTTGCTACCCTTCCAGGCCCAAGATTGGGACAAAATCGCAGGGAGAATTGACATGCAAAAGATGGCAAAGTTCAATCCGCCTAGAAAACCTATCCAATCACGGAAACGGTACATGACAAATGCGCTCGCACAGCCATACACAAACCACAAAGGATGCGTGAGCAACGCAGAGGAAGTCGAGCCCGGGAGAAGAGTCGGGATGAGTAGACCAAGCGACTGTGCAATCAAAGTGAGGGACCCGTACAGGTGTGGCAGCGGTCCCCTGGGTTGGCCATCCTGATAGCCCGTCCACGACCAGGCGAGGATGGTACTAGAATCGGTGAGCATGCAGTGCAACGTAAAGAATAGCGACCCGAGTGCAATTGACGACGCTATCCAACCTCTTGGAGGCTCCTTTCCATTGCCATTGCCCGATTCACTCTCCTGTCTAGCCGATTTCATTTCCTTGCTCGGAGGACTAGACGGACGGAGAGCCAATTCAAGAATAGCGCAAACGGCAAGAACCATTCCAGTCTTGTTGTAACCGCCCGTCTCCTCGTTAAGCATGGGCCAAACTGTGAGCGTATGACGATAAATACTTTGGGATGTTCAGCCAATCAACCCACAGACCTGGATTGTTTGACTGATTGGCATGTTTTGACAATGATGAAAGAATTAACCCTGCGCCTAACACTATGCATTGGTTACAAATCAGCTCATTGCGTTGCCACAGAAAGGGGAGAACAAGCGCACGTAGCCCTTGGTATCCACCCTCTCCAGTAGTCCAATCCGCCGTCTGGCTCAGAAGAACAGCTACATTGGCCCCGATCACGGCCCAGAGTCGCTCCAGTGGATCTTCAATCTTGTACGCTGCAAGACCCACCAGAGATAACACTCTCAGCGTCACCCTGCCCCATTTAGTCACCGCCCGATCACGCAGCGGCGTTATACCGAGAAGCGCCGGGGTGAGATAGATAAAGAGTGCTGCTTCTGCGCCAGAGAGACCGAGTTCCCAGACAGAGAAATAGAAGAGCGTAGTGAGGAGAGAGGTTACGATGGACCAGAAGAGGTACGCTGACAAAGTTTAGACATGCGAGTGTCCGCAATGTGGAAAGGTCAGCGGTTGCTCATTCGTCGAAAACGGAGACTGGGCACTCACCTAGGTAAAGATCAGCAACAAAATTGAGCCAGCGCCTTAGCTGAGGGGTCATCAAGGAAGCCAACATTGCCATCGGCCTGCCTGCAGCTTTTCCGACTTCAGCCCGGCTTGGGGGCACATTTGACTTCTCCGTCGCCTTCGTTACAACAAACGATGCTTTGCCATTGGCCTCAGATTTACTGTCAAGAACAGATGAAAGTTGAGGACCATCTGAAGGAGGCAACGGTCTATTGATCCGAGTTAGACTGCGATTATACAAGATGATGCAGTTGGTTATACATATTGTTATGACTGATGTTGGAGTCCAGTGATATTCCAATAACAACCTAGAGGTGGTATAAGAACAAGAGAAACATAATAACTGAAAATACCCTTGCCTGTAACTTGGACTGTTTGAAGTCAGCTTCCGAGATCGAGTCATACAGCACGTCCAACAAGATAAGTCCCCATTCGAAGAAAGCGTATCTAGTGTATGCTGTGGAGAGCTGAGTTCAGTGCAACGACGGGGCGAAGTGCCCATACCTCCTGGTATTCTGTGTACCTTGTGCTGGATGAAGAAATATATGAGTGGAATGATCGATGCGAAGAAACTGAAGCTATGTATCAGCGAAAATTCGGAGGGGTCAGTAGATGAGTGCCATACGCTATGGTAACAAGTTGCCTGTAAATCGACGACTTCGTAATGAGTCGACAGGGATATGAATAGCATAAACGAACCGTCTTTTGCGCGTTTGTACATGACCATGAGGGGTCAACATGATGCCTCCTAGCATCCACGGTAGATTGCATACGATGTACAATATCATAAGCACGTCATGCGCGTCATGGTCATCGTTCGACGTGATATAAACCCAGCCTCCACATGCGAGCGTCCGTACGATGCCGACGAGGAACACCCATCGAGGTAACGATGGATAGGAATTGCGTGAGATGAGGTACTGAAAGAATACGAGGGCAAACCGAGGTCCACTGGTTATTGCAATGAGGATCTGGAACACGTTTCGCTCCGGATACCAGTCTCCAATTCTACAGCGATGTAAGCAAGACTGTTTCGCACGACTGACGGAATTCACTGACGTTGCTGAAACAGAAGGGAACCATTCCTCTGGATATCCCGCAATACCATTCTTGACGATCTTCTTGTAGTGGAGTGCGCAACCCAGAAAGAGGGCGGAGGCAAATGCAGCAAACGCAAGGTACGTGTGGACAGCAGCGACGTGAGACGCGTCGATGAGCAGGGTTTCAGCTTTTCGAGTCGCAGTGGAAGGCGCCGACAGCTTTTTGCGACCAGACATGGCCAAGCTCACCGGAGAGGTCGCGGAGGTCGTTGATGTGGTCGCTGTAAGAAGTTGAGATCAGGGCAGTTTACGCATTAGAATTTCGAACTTGGTCCCGATACTTGGATCATTTACAGTAATTATGGCCTCGACAATTCCCAACATACCGATCACAGTCTTCACTGGATTTCTAGGAGCAGGGAAGACATCCATCATCCTCTCTTTACTCCCAAAGCTTCCAAAAGACTACAAGGTCGTCCTCCTCAAGAATGAATTTGGGAACATAGAAGGCGAGTTAGGTCCGCTCTCGCCTCGTACATCATATTGATCTCCCAGCAAGCAGTCGATAGTCAACTCGCAAAGCAGTCTAGTTTAGCAGCTGTGAATGAAATTCTTAATGGATGCATGTGCGTTTTTCCTATGAACACTACGTATTCTGCGCTGAACGGTAGACCCAGGTGCTGCGTGCTCGTGGGGCAGATGAAGACCGCCCTTCTGGAGATCAGAGGTAGGAAGCACGTCCTTGTAAGAACAGCTCAACATCATATGGGGTTTGTTCAAACAGAGAAATTCCGTCCAGACCGTATCATCGTAGAATGCTCGTAAGGTGGCCTCGTTGCCTCCCAAGCTTGCTCTCACGTATCTTCGTAGTGGATCTGCCTTCCCTGCCACCCTCGCTTTTCAAATTCGTGAATTAGAGCGTGAAACCAACAACGATCTCCAACTAGATGCGATCGTTACCGTTATAGACGCAGAGAACTTTACCGGCTACGAAGACACGTCACCTACAGCCAAGATGCAAGCAAGCTATTCGGATATCATACTTATCGTGAGTACCTCGATCGATGTTCTGGATTTGATGACCTCCCGGCCCCGATAGAACAAATGGGAACATGTTGACGACAGAGCATTCGACCTCGTGCTCGACCATCTCCATACCCTGAACGACTTGACACCAAAGATTCGGTGTAATGGGCGCAACGGCGTGGATCCCGACTTACTCTTTGGCGTCGATACCAAGCTCTTTCAAGGGACGCTTTCCGAGACGCTCATGCCCCTAGGTAATGCGCACCACGAAGAAGTTGAAACTGTCACAATTCTCAAGGGGTCCAAATCTCTGCAAGATCACACCCACTCGGCGACCTGTGGACATAGTCAAACCTGCAACGTTCACGATGATGCGGAGGGAGATGGTGGTACTATTGGCGAGGATTTCCTCAATTCGCTGAAAAGAGTGTCGAAAGAAACAGTATGGAGAATCAAGGGCTTCGTGCGTCTCAAAAGTGGGGTCCACATTTTAAATTGGGCCTTTGGACGGTATGAATTGACTGTCTGCGACAATGTGGAGCACATGGAAAACTACAGCGTACGGTTGACGGTGATGGGAGGACGAGGGGAGGTGAGGCATTCGATAAAGAAATTTTGTGCGGAGCTGGGGATGATCCAAGTGAGTTAGATAATTAGATAAGATAAGATGTGCGACATATCACATGTAGATTCCACTGTTCATTATAATCCCTCGTATCTTTTCTCGATGTCCTCCAAGTGATGATTTCCTACCTCTTCACTCCAGGTATGTTGCTGATCCACAAAGCCCAGTCCTCGACCTTTTGATTCTGGTGTATTTGCGCAGTGTCTTCCTGGCATTTGCCCCTTTTCCAAGGCCAAAAACTTGAGGACGAACGCCGAGCGGTATCCATCCACTCCACTGACTGGCCCCGCCCGTCAGATTCCGCGGACTCTCCATCCCAAAACTACAAATTATCCCAGGAAACCATTTGCTCACGAGAAATACGCCAAGTCCTGTCCACCAACGACCTCTACCTCATCCTCGGCATCCATCGTTCACAATTCATCGATAGACTGACCCTCAGACGAGCTTATCTCTCACGTAGCAAAGCATGCCACCCAGAGCACGTCGTGTTTCTTTCTTCCCTCCTTTTCGTGTCCTGAGAATCTATCTATCTAGTAAATGTCCCGGCAATCCGGATGCGACGCCCGCGTTTCAGAAAGTCTCCCTAGCATATGGCGTCCTCTCGCAGCCCTCTTTAAAACGAAAATACGACTCCAGACCGGGCGGCGACCACTCCGACTTTTTAAATTCACATCCTCCCGGTCACGCAGACGAAACTCTTAACGGCGTCCTTCTTAGTATCGTCAATGACTTTCTGGATGGTAACCTTGAAATGATACGCACGCTACTTCGTAAGTACACAGACTATACCAAATCTATCGCTGCATCATCAACTATGACTTACCCATCGCGTGTGGCTTTTTCTTTCAGAGGCCATAAGCGACCTTAACCCATCCCTTAAACTTAGCGACGAGAACATCGACTCTGTCATATCCGTCCTCGAAAGCATACGAAGTCGCATGCTCAGTAAGTCCTTTTGCCTCTAGCTCGCACATGGTCCAATCTTCATTCGCCACTCCAACCAGCCTGTCGCGCCTGCATCCTCGCCTTACAAAACGAACTCATCCGCGTCGTCGAGCTCCAATACGCCTTCCGCCGACTCCCCTATCTCGACATCGCAGGTCGCTCCCGTCTGACCATTCAACTCACCCGAATCACGCTTTCGCTTCCCGTGACACTAGAAAAAGCTATCCAGGATTCCCAAGAAGAGACGTTTGCGGGCGGTGGGACGGAAAATATGGACGACAGGAACAGAGAATACGACAAGACAGCGCTGTTGCCGAGACGCGTCGTGCTCCTCATCAGAGGTATAGACGTCATTCTGGATAAAATGGAACGCATACTGGGATAGGCTGTGGTTGGCCCCTTTCCCCTTGCGTTGTCACCGCACATCTAGTCTGGCCCTCGGTTCATGATCATAGGTGAGCGACGGTTCTCCGAGTCTCGACCAATATTTGACTATCTGGACGTTTATCAAGTTGCTGAGAGGATTCCGCACTGCACTGTATTATCCCATAGATCACATATGTATCTAATTTAATTTCACTCCCTACAATCTAGACGTAGTCTCACTCGGAAGTGAGTTGCATAGGAGGAATTGCAACTGATTCGTGTTACACGATTAGGCTTCTTGTTAAAGGAAATCATATGCTATCAGTCAAAGGTAGATCATAGACAAAACTCACTCGCGATGCGGGATGAAAAAGCGAAGAAAGCACACAAACAGACATCGAATAGAGGTGGTGGTGTATAAAAAGGAATAAGAAACATAGACGGCACAGAGAAGGGGCCTCTGCAGAACGCTGTAAAGTACATGAACTGTCCATGGGGCGAAAGAAAAACCATGTTGGCGATCGAGTAATGAAGCTGGGCAAGAAGGGAACCACAAACTGGAGGAGAATGGATACGGGGAGCCCGTAAGGATGTCAATACTGCATAGTTCGTTGGTTCTACAGACACGGAAAAGAACACCGCGAACCGGTCCATCAGCGAAGACGAGATAATCCCTGCAAAGCACTCACAACATTCATCCATATTGCGGCCGTATGGCTGTTGGGCGGAATGTTTGCCGGCAGGATTTCTTCCAGCATATAGGAGTCCTGTGATGGCTGACAGCCATAGGATCCACTAGTCCCATTGGGTTGGGCAGCAGCAGCAGCCAACAACTGGGTAAAGTCTCCGCTTCCGTCGTCGTCATTGAGATGTTCGTTTGACACCCCAGTCGCTTGGGTGTTGCTGATAGAACCCATCGGGTTCTCTGGATAGAATGGGTAGAACAAGCCTGTCGGCACCTCAGCGAGCTTGTCCGCAGCTCCAAACGACATCTGGGCACCGACTTGCTTGCCAGGTGTCATACTCTGAGGAGATGTCCGTGAAGACGGTCCATAAACCACAGCTCCACCCACGTTTGCCTCACTCTGGTACGGAGCATTAGGTGGGGTCTTTTGGTGTTGCTGTTGTTGCACATGTAGTTGCTGGGGAGATGGCATTGACGGAGAGCTGAGAATAAGGTTTTCGGTCTCCCAGTCCAATTCCGAGAGTAAGATTGGGTCCTTGGGAGGACCGACGGAATGAAGGTCGACACCAAGGACCTTTTCAGCGAGTTTTGAGAGCAGAGGATGACCACCGTTCAGATCTTTCCTCTCCCAGCGCCAACGGAAGCGAGGTAACATGTCTAGTGCCATCCAGACATCTTCGATCATGACTTGCCGTGAAAGACGTTCACAATGTGACATGTGACCATACAGGATAACCATAGCCGCAATGTGAAGTGGGATGGGAGAAACGAAAAATGCGATGTCGGGGAAGCGAATGAGCTGGTTGTGAACGATGATGATGTTGTGCGAGGTGACGATTGCTAGGGTGCGTGACTAGAGATCAGTGGCTTGCCAGGGTAAAATTACACCCGTGCTCACCATCAACAAGTGCCTTTGAACGATGCACGTAATCGAGTTCCTTCAAATTGAACAGTGCTCTCAACAACAAAATCCTTGATATCCCAATCTTCAAAAGCGTGAGACCTTGATCTTCGGTAATATCCCGAACGAGATTTTGCCTCTTCTCCAACGGCCAATCCTCGGTGCCACCAAAGTAGTACTTGTAGCTCTCTGGCAGCTGTCTCCGGAACTCGAGCATACTCTTGATGATTCGAGTCGCGTGGCGCATCACGGCGTCCGCGCTCTTGGTTGACGGTGCATATAGAGAGTTGATGATGTCAGCTTGAATCTCTGCAACAGGATGCGAGAGCAGGAAGTGCTCAGAGAAATCGATGGGCTGACCCGTGAGTGGACGTGAAGGATGAGGGGTGTTAGAGTCTGAAGGTGCGATGGCGAGCGGTCTGCCAAGAAGGATGGACGTTCCACGATCATGCACCATGACAATCCCCCACAGCCGAATCCGTAGCTGTTGCTCCTCCTCTGTGAACGTGTTATTTTGCGACGTGGGATCGTGGTGAAGACCAAGCTCTATGGCTAGCCTAACCAGACTACCAACTAGCCGCCATAGAGAACGACCTTGTCGCTGGCGGGATGGTTCTCAGCATCCCGCGAACATCCAGTCAGCAGGTGGGACTTACCTCGGTGTACAAGTACCACTGCAACAGGATGAGGGCCTGGAGACTGGAGATAGTGACAAGGAGGTGGGGTTTGATGGTAAGAGCGCGATCGAAAAACTCGTGATGCTCGGGCCAGTCGTTTGGCAGAAGGCTCTTGGTCAAAATGGGATTATCATTTGGGCCCTTGAGACCGTTGTCCATCATAGTTGCCTTGTGATTGAGTTCGCTCAACGTGCCGAGCGCAAGGGTGAAGTACAGGCTGCAAATATAACCCGGATCATGTTGAATGTTCTCCATGTCGTAGAGTGCATTCAGCCGGCGTTCAAAGTCGGAGCGGAAGAAGACCGGTCTGTGAACGTTGAGATGAGAAAAGTAAACGTTGACCATCTTGTTGACCATCTTCCTATCTTTCGGCAGCCATACGGTGAGCTTAGGTGCTGTTGTGGACGGACCGGCCGTGTTTGAGATTGAAACGGAAATAGAGAGCCACTTTGAAGGATCACACGGCACGGATGCCTCTGAGATATTCTGATCGCGACCCGATGTGAGACCGCCGGATCCGACTGCGAGATCCTCCCTGTCGCTGGAGACATTGACCTGGCTTTCACTCATGATCAGAGGATGTACGCCGAAGCTCTTGGCGATGGCCTAGAACGCGAGGTGAGGCAATTAGTGATGAATGTGACGGAAGGTGAGAGCATACCCTGGTGTCAGACATGTCGAGAGATTGTGGATCCTGGCCCTTGACTTCGACGGGAGCAGGTGGGGATTGGAGCTGCGGGGCAGGTGGAGGTTGTATCTGATGGTGAGGGGGTTGGATGTGTTGAGGGGGTGGTGGTGGGAAGCCGGGGTGCATGTGAGGGCCATAGGTACCTGGAGGGCCGGGCATGGGGAGGTGTGGTGGGTAGGGACCATAGATTGGGACGCCGGGGTGGGGATAGCCGGGAGGGACCAATGGTGGGTAATAAGGAGAGCCCGGGGGGGGAGGGCCGGCATGACCTGGGAACTGGGGGCCCTGATAATCGGGGGGGAGCTGAACTGCGTTGTCAACCTCGATACCTTCGCGTGCGCAGATATCCTCGAGATTGGCGAGATTGAAACCGGGGAGACGGCGTTTAAGGAGAGCATCGCAAAGTGCGATCTGACGTTCGACAAACTCAGTATGACCACGGAGAGTGAGGGTCTGTCTGTGTCTGTCTTCCTGCTGGCATGGAACGCCCGCTGTTGCACAAGCGGTGCATTTGGGATGTTTTGAGTCGCACTGGGAGGAGGTGAGACAGGCGAACGGAGATTTGCGGTCGGTAGTCACCGACGGGACTTGCCTTAATTTTCTTGCTCCTGCATCGTGCGCAAGCCTCATGGGAGCGTCTGAGACGTCTTGGCTCTGAAGGTGATGCGACGTCGTCTTCGCCAGAGTCTGGTTTTCTCCGTTTCTTGGTTGACTGGGAGGGCGCTTGTTGGAGAGAGGGCTGTTGGGGCTGCTGGTGCTGGTGCTTTGGGGGTTGAGACTGGGAGTGATCCATTTGGAGAGCGGAATGGACGAGATTGAGGTCAGAGTGAGGAGGGAGAATGTGTGTCATCGCTGATCTCCCTCGAGCTCTGCGTTGTACTCGATCTACTGAGTTGTTACTTACTCCTTTGTTGACCGTTCACACGCATTTATTTATTTATTTCACTAATTCATATAATTTCCTCCTCTCTCCCATCCGCGATGCACCACCCGAACTCGTCTGAATACACACTGCTCTCTGTGCAGACACAATCCGAATCTGACCCTCTCATAGTACCCCATGCACCACCCACACGTCCCCTCTTCAAAGCTACCATCACCATGGCTGCCCTCTTCCTCTTCTCCACCCTCATCCTAGCCTCCGCTCTCTTCCTCGCCCTCCCTTCCCTACAACCGTAAGCATTCCTTCCTCTCCCTTCCCCCCTTCTCACTCCCCAATTCAGCGACGACCGCCCTCTCTTGCGCATACCCAAATCTTTCGATGATCTCAAGGCACTCAACGGCCTTCTTAAGAAGTACCGTGATATCTACCCACAACGCATCGCCATCTGTTATGTCATCACCTATCTATTGTACGTACCTCCCTATCCAACCTTGCATCTCCTTCACACCCCCCCCTCTAGCCTCCAAGCGTTCTCCCTTCCAGGCTCAATGTACCTCTCCATCCTGGGCGGTGCAGTTTGGGGCGTCCCCATCGCTCTGCCCCTCGCCTGCACGTGCGTCGCGACCGGTGCTACCCTATGTTACCTCATCAGTGCTGCTTTCGGCCCTGCTCTTCTCACCCTTCCCAAGTGCAAGTCCCTTCTCGACAAATGGTCAACCAAGCTAGTGGAACAGAAAAACAACATCATCTCATTCCTCATCATCCTCCGCATAGCACCGCTACCACCTCACTGGGTCATCAACATCGTATGTCCGCACGTCGGTATCGGTCTACTTCCCTTTTGGACGAGCACCTGGCTCGGTGTATTCGGCGTCACCGTCATTCATACGACCATCGGCGGAGGTCTGGACGAAATGACTTCTGCTGCCGATTTCCATCTCATTTCCTGGAAGAACTTTTTACTGTTGTCAGCCGTCGTCGTCGGGGTCTCGATTCCCGTTGCCTTGCGTTACTTTTTCGAACGACAAGCGTCCTCCGTCACAGACGTCGAACAAGGTGAAAGCTTGGAACCATTACTCCCTGAACACGATCAAGACCACGTTCTTGCCGCCGGACCTGAGCCTCTTTTAAAGAAGCAACCCTCCCTTGAGCAACTCACCACATTCTATGCCGACGAAGATGCCGAAGTGGAGGATGAAGAGGAGGACGACGACGACGACGACGACGACGATGTAATACTAGAGGCAGGTCCAGCCATCGTCATCAAGTCGCAAGAAGACGTTGCGAGCAGCTCGGGAAGCGCCGCACTTTGATATACTCCCTAATAGAAACGATCTGCAATCTCGTTGTGTCACTATACTATGCTCGCGATGTGCAGTTGTACACCTACTGTGTATGATGTCTATAATATCTTTGTTTACTAGCGACCATAACTTGAGTGGCCGACTTCCGACGAGCTAAATACAGCAGTATTGATCCAGATTGTGCTCGCTTTTGTCTCTACACATACCAGTGGTCATCCAAGACTCGAGTCGTTTCGACACTTTGATGGTCCCCTAGATCACCAGTCTCGAATCCATACCCTCCACATGCCAAGTACATGATACCAGGTGATCCTGACAGACGCGACAAAGACACCCGAACCCAATCACCACTCACAAATGTTTCTAAATCATCTTCAACACCAGCATCGACAACAAAGAGGATTCCAACCACCAAGCCAGGAACGCCGTCCGTATCCTCCAAATTATCTCCTATGGCGCTCCCACTCGATATCCCTCCCCGCCCTTCCACCGCGCCACCTCAGCCTGACGCAACGAAAAGGCAGACAGATGTACAATCTCGTACGACGCTCGTATCTAACCTTCGTGCCCGCAATCTTCTCCTTCAAAAAGCGATCTCCCACATCGATGATGCAGTCCTTCATCTGATGGCTGCCCGATCCGGGGTTCCAAGTGCCAAAATACAACAAGTACGCTGCGAAGCAAGGAATAGAAAGGATTTATTAGATGGAATGGACAGAGCTATCAAAATGGCACAGAATGGCGAATTGCGGGATGAAATTGAAGATCCAGAGCAAGATGGAGGATGCGAAAAGTAAGCCGGTGATTCTCTGTCGACCTAAAATGATGGTTAATCACGTCGCGAAAGTCCTTCCACGAGTTCCAAACTTGCTGGCGCGCTTCTGGTTGATGGTGTTTCTAGTGCAAAGACCACTGATCCGTCCCCCTCGGATGGTTCCGTAGACACACCTCAACTCAGGCGATCGTCTTCTCAACCGCAGTTGAGCCCTTCCGCGCCCCAAACGCAGGTCCCTACTCAAGTCTACACACTCTCTGAACTCGTCGAACGTCGCAAAATTCTTCAAGAATCGATCGAGTCTTGGAAACACTACGCCACAGAGTTACGCGCCGTTCAACCGCAAATTGAAGCCCTAGCACAAGCTGCTGAGGCGACAATCGTTCAGGCCTCCTCTGCAACCGCGACGGCTTCTTCCACAAGTCAAGAATCTATAACGGTCAAGCTGCAGAGAGCGCAGTTCGAGATCAAGCGTCGCGAAGAGCTTTTACTCCGGTTAAACCTGGCTATTGCCCAGCTCTCGCATCCAACTTCTCAGGAACAATTTGCGGCCCTCGCATCCTATGTACCCCCGGCTCTCGACAAACCCCGTTTCGACATGGCATATGCCCATTTTTGCAAAGAAAAGTCGATAGAAATGAATACGACCATCGTCATGCCCGACGTGACCAAACCTGTGCTTGACCTGTATTCCTTACATGTGGCAGTCATGCAAGAAGGGAGCTTTACCCGGGTTGGTCCATTACTTTCCATTTGTCATTTTCCCCTGACGAATGTGAATTATTAAATGCTATCGTAGGTCTCGGGCCGCAAATCATGGGACTTAGTTGGAGCGCGTCTCGGGTTCGTCGACACTGCTGCCACGGCGACTGAGCCGGCGAGGTGCTCCTCCGAGATAGCCGTTCACATAGAGCGAGCCTACCGAGAACGCCTTCAGCAATTCGACCACCTCTACGTGAGTTCCATCTTCGAGACCGTGCGAAAGCGGATGGCTGCAGAGCAACAGAAGAAGGCGTGACCGACCCTTTTGGTTGGTCAGGAAATGGCCGTCGCCCGCAGTATCCGGTTCCCTCTTTCCCCTCTTTGACATGGACCCACTCATTCTAGCAGTCCAACAACTATTTCTCCACTCGGGGGAGACCAACATCATTCACAGCATATCCGCCGAGGAGTCGGCGGCCATTTCAGGAAGACACCCACTCTCTGTTCCCACATTCTTGGCGTATATACCTTCATGCTCACGATTCAGCTCGTTATGCACATATTATCACCGATACCTCCCGCACGATTTCTACTTGGACTATATTACACATTACGCTTGGGCGAGCATGTTAAAAATTAATCATTCGGCGATGATTTCACCCACACCGGGTCATGCGTATTTTGGTCGGATATATACGTTGTATAACGAAGGCATACGACGAGGAGAATGTAAGATGTAATCGGTGTGTGCGATGTCAGATATAATTAGCAGGGTAACCCGAGACGATGCGCTTCAATTTCCCCGCCTCACCGGGAGTACCAACCGATACTCCGAAAGTCGAAAAGAATTCGGAGCGAAAGTAATTTGCAGCGAAGTGCTGGAAGGTTTCTCCAATGTGGTAGAAAAGAAATCACCAAGAAAAGGCTGATAAGATCCCGAGAGGTTATCAAACCCCGATTGTGTCCAGTGTGCGATTAGATTATTTAATATACTTTGGATAAATTTTATCCGATATCTAACCGGCAAAGTAAGCACGGAAATCCAGGAAGAAAGATTCGGGGCATTCATTCGCCCCTTTGCGGGAGAAAACGAGGACAAGCTTGACACGCAGGTCCACTCGTGATACCCTTCACCAGTGGCGAAAGCGAGGCGCACTTGAGCTCGAGGGTATGAGCGTGGGGCTGTGGATAAACATTAAATTATGAAGTTTTATGGTTTACTTCGAGAGCGGAGAGGAGGTTAGATCTTAAAATACATCGTCACGGCGAATCCCGTCAAAATAACAAGTCCAAATGCTCAGGCGCTTGCTTGGGATGAATCTTGGTCGTGAACGTGGTTCTGTACAGCACTTGAACGACGTTGTATCTCTGAGGCATGACTTCCTGTAGGTTGTCTGTGAAGTGGTATATTAGATTTTCTGTAATAAAGTAAGTGTGGAGTTTCCATTCTGGGTGTGAATTTAGTACAAAAGGGTTGATATTCAAAGTCCGACTTGGTCCGTTATGGTCTGTGCTTAGCGGGTGTTTGGAAGGTCGGACCCAACCTCGCTCCCACCACCAGCATCCTCTGTGCTTGCTGCCTCTCTTTCCCCGCCACCACGAACGGCCCCCTCACCGCAGACAACGTCCTCGAACGTGCATCGTACGTCCAGCTCGTCCTGGCCGTCGTCGGCCTACAGAGCAACGTAAAACATCCATCATAGCCCTCTAGTACAACCAAAGGTCTCTGGATTATGGCCGATCGCATGCCCCAGTACCCCATGTTTTCCCAGACCCTCATGCAAAACTCCGTTCCGCAATCCCAGATCCCTCAGCAGTCTCAACAACCCCAACAACCCGACCCTCAGATGATGGCGGGGCTCTCTAACCCCGAGCATAGTCGCTTGTGGCAGCAGCAGCAGCAGATGAATCAGCTCCAGAACCAATATCGTGCTCAGCAATCGGGTGATTTGGCCCAGATGAACCACCAGGCAAGTCTCCGCTTGCCCTTTTTTCCCTCCTGCTATACTTTGTTTTCTGTGGTCGACATATTTATTACCTCGGGCGGCTGTGATGCATATGCGATCATCCTAAGCGCGGTAGCCTTACGCTGGACTATCTATCGATTTTCTCGTAATTACGTATGCTGACCCTTGTTTAGATGCAGGAGTTCGCGCGAGGACAGGCTCTTTCCCATGGTCAAGGTCAACAACCCATCGTACAACAGCTTCAACAATCATTTGGGCTCAACTCGCAACGCATGAATGCCCCCGGTCCCATCTTCCACGACCCACAAGCTAATCAATCTCAGTCCCTCATACCACCCAATTTCGCCAACGTCCCAATGAGTACCCAACAGCAAATGAAGCCACCCTTTAACCTTAACCCCATGATGCACCCAGCCATGAACCCCGCCGTTTCTCGCCAGCTCAAGATGCTGAATCAGCAGGCGTCGAATTCAATCGATATTGGTCGTCTCCAACAGTCTAACCTTGGCTCTCAGCATGCGGGTAACCCACCTACGAACGCAGATATGTTTAACCACTCGTCCATGCAGTCCGCTCAGGACCAGATGCATGGGTCCCCGCGTCCTGCCGCACAGCCTGTAGGTCCCCCTAGTGCCCCCCAGGGGATGGTACATGGGAGCCAACCGCAGAACGCTCAGAAGAGAGTGATTCCAGCCGACTTCCAGGAGAGGAGGGCTTATCTCCTCGGCCTGATTCAACAGTCTGAGGTTGCTCACAACTCTCTCGTTCAAACCGCACGCAATTCCCCCTCCATCGATCCCACCGTGCAGCAACAGCTGAACCGGCTCCGCAACGAGCTTGCCTCCCAGAAGGACGTATATCACAAGTTAGTCGCCAATTATGGCATGGTATCGCAACAAATGCCCAATGGCATGTCACCCCAGAATATGGCTCATATGTATGTATTTCAGTCATCGACGCTGTATCTGACGTTGACTCTGTTGGCAGGAACGGGATGGGCTCCTCTCCCTCTCAGCAGCCCCAGCAAGTGGCTATGTCTAGCGCGCAAGGCCAGGCAGGGTTTGGGGTGCAAGCCAGCCAACCTGTCACGCAGCCATATAACTTACCCGTGACGAACGGTCCCTCCCCGATGCCTTCTCAGCCCCAGAATCGAGGTGGCCTGAGTCAACAAATTCCGATGCAATCCGCACAGATGGGACGGCCAAACACCATCCCTCCTCGAACTGGCGGCACTCCTCATCAACTACCTGGTCAGTTACCCAACACCATGTCACCGAGTCTGGGCGGCTTCGCTATGCAACCTCAAGTCGGTCAGAAGGCCCCCAATCAAATGCGGCAGTCAATTGTTATGCCACTGGACCAGCAGCAGTTTGAATCGGCCTATGTGCGGTTTTGTCGAAGCCAGCAAATCAATCCGGTCCTCCGCGTCTCACTACCGGATAATCGGACGGTCGAACTACATATGTTGCATGCTCATGTGATACGCGAGGGCGGTGCCCAATCAGTGAGTCACTTTTGGAAAGCAGAGTTGTAGGGAGGGTCAAGTCTAATTTGTTGGCCAGGTCTCGCAGCGGGATATGTGGGCTACCATCGGAGGTCGATTAGGTTTCATACAGTTTCCGGGAACCGACACTGAGCCAGCCCGCTGCGGGCCAGGAATCGCCCAGCACCTTCAGCATGCTTACAAGGAGTATCTTCAGCATTTCGAGCACGCCTACGTTCTAACGGTCAGAACTCGTACCACAACACCCCAGCAACTCATGCAACCCATGAACCCTCTCACCCCTGGCAATGCCGCGACACCTGGGATGGGAAATCCGTCGGAGGGTGCCCCGAATCCCCGCAACCCCAATGCACAATTTGTTGCCGCAGCCGCGCGGTACGCACATACAAGTGTCCTTGACATGCGTGCCCAACACGTTCCCGAGCAACTTATCACCTTTGTGGACTGTCACCGTACTGAGCTCCTCAAACTTTACCAGCAACATCAAGCTCAGCTTCTTGCGAAGCGGAACGTAGAACAGGAACAACAGAATGTTGCGAATGGGCAGGGACAGATCAATATGCACGAGCAGGTGCCAATAGGAATGCAACCCAACATTCAGCGACCCTTCCAGTCTACGGGACCGAGCGCGGTAGGCATGCTGCCCGCTGCTGAGCCAAAGCTGCTGAACCCTTCTTTGCCACTGGGCGGAGATACCGCGGTCGCACTTCCTAAGCCACAGCCACCAACGCAGGATCAAATTCAGCACGCTGATATGACGATTGCCACTCTGAAGACTCTTTTCCAGCAACGTAGTGAGCTCGTTTGGCACTTGCTTGACAGCTATTCACTCTTTTGCAGGTCTCACAGGCATGCCCTCTCAACAAATCCCGGATGAACAACGACTGGAGTACAACCAACTTCTGGAACAAGTGTTCAAGATGTCGTCGGACCTCGATAACAAACTCCACATGTATTTCGCAGTTTTCAAAAACGAAGAAGTTCTCCGGAGATTCGTCGCCATCGTAAATGTTTTTGTATCTTTGTGTTCAGTGTACTTACTTTGTGGCTCTTGCTCTTAGGTTATGACAGTGGCGAGGCAACGGCAGCTTCTCTCGACTTCTTCACCCCAGTACATCATCAACCCGACGACTTTACGTGGCATGCAGATGCAAATTCAGAAGCTCAACGAAGAGTTTGAGGTTCGATGGCGCGCAATCAAGGCAGCCTCCGCCGCGCATTCCCAGCAGCAGGCTACTCTTGCGGGTACTCAACCTCGCTTAATCCCTGCCACCTCTCTCCCAGGACCCCCCATCCAGAACGTTCCCCAACCGACCCCCTCCGCACCCCCGAATAATGGACGGCATCTGCCCATCAACTCCTCTCCCGCGCATCCACAACCATTACAGCCACAGCCACCACCCCACGTTCAGCATCAGCCTCCACAGCCCCATTCTCAATCCGCCCTACCCCAACCGATTCCCCAGCAACAATCCATACCGCAATCGATCAAGAAACCCTTCCATCCTTCCATTCCCCCTAGTCCCTCAGTGCCACCAGCCACTGCCAGTATATCTACTCCTCCGCCCTTGGCTGCCTCCACCTCCGCATCCACACCGGCCGCCAGTGCACCCACCCCTCAGACGATCACTGCCTCTCCTCAGACTCCGAAGTCACCCCCATCGAAAGCGGCGACCAAGGTCAAACGTCCCACTAGGAGGCTTTCGACCGCAGGCAAGGGTCCCGTTACGCCTGAAACAGCACCTCCCGTTGTTGCGGGAGTCAAACGTCCTCCTGAGGAGGACATCGCTGCTCTTACTCATGCGGCCCCCTCAGAGGCGGAGGCGTTCAATGCACCGTCACCTAAGAAGCCCAAGACGACTGAGTGGGAGGGCGAGGCAAGCGAAGCACTTGTCAAGAAGCAGCAGGAAGTGGAGAACATCAAGACTGACGAGGATGCCACTGCATTCTTTGATCGCATGAAGGAACTGTTTGCCATGTCTGCGACTACAGATAACGAAATTAATCACGACATCGCTTCCACCTTGGATCAAATATTGGCAGGAGTGGCTCAGGAACCTGCAGATGCCGCTGCGACAGCTGCCGCTTTATCTGTCCATGGATCTGGCGAGGCTGGTCCGCCACCCACCGCTCTCTCGCCTCATTTGGGTCCGGCTAACGATGCGTTCTTGGAGTTCATCGATTTCTCTTCGTTTACCACTCTCGAAGACGAAGACAACGATTCCAAGGCGCCAACGCCTGATCTCGTCCCATCGTCGGAGACGAACCTCAGCCCAGAGTCTGGCTCTGAAGGTGACCATATGCCAGGCAGTACCGCATCGCCCGATAAAACCAAAATTGAGGAGCCAGGGGACCACGATCCTCTCCGACTAGGATCTCTGCGAGAGATAGACGGGGGCGAGTCAGCGTATTATCAAGGCGACAACTGGAAATGGGAGGGCACGATGCCTACACTCGACCAGCCATGGGCAATGTTTACTTCATGATACTTAGTTTGCGTGTCCCGGCTATTTATCTGCTTCCATCTTCATGCTGGATATACTCATTTTTTTCCCTTGCTTGTGGTGATCCCCCATATCCTCATCCCCATCTCACCCCTGTTATCACTACTATTTTTTGGTTTATGTGTCATTGCTCTGTATTCTTAATGTTGTTTTACTGCTATCGCGTATTCTTGCTCAGACCTTGGTCTTTAATGGATAGCTAAATTTAACTGGATATGATGCATGCCGGGGTGAGGGTAGTGTACAATGTGTGATGATGACAAGTTTGTAGACTACTTCAGTCCGTCTGGAGGTTTGGCCCTATTACCCATCAACGTCCTGGCCTGGGACTGACGAGTATTGCCAAGTACCCGTGCTTTCAATAATGCAAGAGGATCACGGCCTTGTGACGAGCCCGGTGTTGATAGTGACGAAGGGATGGCCGAACGCTGTAGTCTCGCTTTCCTGATGCTCGTCCGCGCTTCAAATTCTTTCCTACCCTTCTCCCACTCCGCCTGGGCTTCGCTCTTGGCCTCATCGTCGTCTGCAGCAAGCTGTAATGTATCTGGGAGACCATATTGGTCCCTGAGCTGATCGTCGGCTGCCCGTCTCGCCGCATCGAGCTTCTTCTCGGCGCGAAATCGCTTGCGAAGGAGGGAAGAAAGGGTGTACGGATCACCGTTGAAACGATCCGACACTTCTTGAAGAGACTCCAACCGAGGTATCTGAACCTTGTTGACATGGTTCTGTGCATTCGTCGATTTCTCCAGCGCCGCAAGTGGATCGGCAGGTCCGGCGTTGCCTTCAGTGTCTACAGGAAGTGAGCGGGATCGGCCGAGAATAGCAAAGAAGATCAACGTACCATGTATCGCAAAACCGCCGTTCTCTTCAGGGTTCCAATCTTCATCCTTCTGTCTCGCGCCGGAGACGACGACATAGCGGGTTTGCTGTGGGAGATGTACGACAGGACAAGGTAACGTCAATGAATGGACATACCTTTGGGTCCGTTTGAATCTCAAACCAGCCATCACACAGGTGGCACTTGCAACGGAAAGAATAGATGTGTGTGGAGTAATATGATCCAACTTTCTTCTTCTCCGCATTGTATCGGACGCCCATACCGATGTGGTTGTTGCATGTTCCGCTGATGTACATCTCAGAGTCGGGTAATAAACTATACGTGGCTAATCTACGCACCACCAGATGTTGAATGGCAGCTCGAAACGAGTTATGAGAACGCCCTGGTCGAGCTTCCTCGCTCGATCTCCGAGCGCATGCTTGCCTGTGTGATGTTAGTGCTAGTCGTCGAGACGGCAGGATAAAGCCAACCTCTGTATGCGTTAAGACTCTTGTGTTTCTCTCCATCGTAATCCGGAGGGTAATACTTGTTAAAACCTGATCAGAGTTCAGCAACTTTGCTCGGAATTTCGGTTTTGACACTTGCCTTGCATGACAGTCTCTGCCAAAGGTCGATCATCACGTGAGTCCATGGTTAGATAATCCTCGGCTCTCGCCGGACTGGATTACGCTCGTGAACCTTAATTCTCATATCCTCATCAACCTTAGGTATGTTCCCCAGCGGAAAGCTTCCGAGCTGCGATTAACGATTCCACAGTCACCTTCTGACTCAAAACTTCATCCACAATGAGTTACGTCGCTAAGGACGAGAAATCATACGACGCAGCTGGCGCTGTCCCTACCGCCAAAATCCACAAAATTCGTATCACGTTGACGAGCAGCAACGTGAAGAACTTGGAGAAGTGTGAGCAGCATTTCCGCAACCTCGCCTTATGCGCGCCTGACACTGAACGCAGTCTCGGCTGATCTCATCAACCGTGCCAAGGACAAGCAACTTCGGGTAAAGGGGCCTGTCCGCCTCCCAACCAAAGTCCTCAAAATCACCACCCGTAAGACGGTGAGTCTTCGGCTTGTCTTCCTACGACGCCATTCTAACCTCATTCCTTAGCCCTGTGGTGAGGGTTCAAAGACCTGGGACCGTTACGAACTCAAGGTCCATAAGCGCCTCATCGACCTTCACTCTTCAAGCGAGATCGTGAAGCAGATTGTAAGATTTCTAACACCCATCGCGATATCATACTCACAGCCGTTCGTTAGACTTCCATTTCCTTGGAACCTGGCGTTGAGGTCGAGGTTACCATTTCCTCTTAAACTTACGTCGTCATGCTTTGTTGTTACCACCATATGATCTTTGTATGACCATGGATGATGATGACATGTCCATGACAAGTTCGCCCTCTTATCGGGAGTGTGATAATCCCAAATATACAGATTGTGTAATGAAGGAAACCATCAAGTCCAAACATAAATTACTCTACTGCACTTGCAGCGTGGTCTCTAAGGTATTTCCAGGGGGAAAATGCAGTTGAACTGAAAGGAATGGTGGGGATGCAATGGGATGATAGCATACATGTGTGGATAGTGGAATGAATACGTGGGGAATGATCACAAGTAGACAGCATAAGATCCAATGACGGGACGATGGTCGCTCCTCCCCGCTAGGCGACGCATTCCACGGTCGTCCAGGCTACTGTAGTTCAAACAGACCACATCACCTTTGGTAGGACGAGGCGAGAGCGTGTGGCTGGAAACTGTGGAATCTTGAGTAGCGACACTCTGGAATGTGTCCCGTCTAAACGGGAAGAAACGCCAACGTGTCGAGGACGGCGGAGTTGGCAACGGATCCTTTGGTGGAACAGGGGGCGGATACTCTGGAAGCCCGTCGCTCCGAAAGACAGGAGCAGACGGGGGTGGGTCAAAGTTGGGATCTATTATCTTCTGGATTTGTGGTGCCTCAGCTGATGAGAGGCCCGTGGAGTTCTCCGAGCCTTGTGTCGACGGTCGCAAGGAAGTATGGCCTTCTTCCTGTATCTGATCAAAGGTTTCTATGGACCTTGCTCGGGTTGGAAGATGGAGTGACTTGGGTATGTTTAGTGAAAGGGGCCTGTTTCCCGACGTCGACTTTGTGATGGGCCGAGTGAAATAGTCTTGTCTAGCGTTCGAAGAAAAGGCCTCCTCGGTATTTGGGGAACCTCCAGAGTCCCGTCGAACTCTAGTAGAGAAGGGTCGAATGGCTTGAGATATTAAAGTGCCAACGCGCGTTCTTTGTCTTGCAGTGTCGGGGTCAGGCTCTGCCTCACCAGTTTCGGGTTTGGCGGTCGACTTCCACAAAATGCGGTCACACCTATAGATATCCCATGTTTAACAGCGAGATGATCATAATAGAGCCCATACGTACCAACTAGGAACCCGCTGCTTGTGGGAAGAATCATAGACTGCTACGTCGTCGTCATCATCGAGTGGCTCAATAGGTGTTGCCGGAGCAGATTTCACAGACATTCCACGTGATGACGGTCGAGGAATCACGACATGCGGTATATAAGGCGGTTCTAAGAGGTCGTTGGTGTCTGGTGGGAATTCGATGGGGCTTGCGGGGGGATCTTCGACAGAAGGGACTGGAGATGGCGGTTGGGCGAGGATGTCGGGAGACCTGGACCTCGCATACGGAATATCACGTCTATTTCGTAGCCACTTTGCCATTGGGGATGCTGGTGGCGATTGCGATACAGCAGAGGACGAGAGGAGTGCCTTCCACCTCGCCTTCGCTTTTTGAGCAGCGGCGGCCAGGGCGACACGCCCAGTTTCGTTAATGGATGGATTTGAGGTGAACGTAGTGAAATAATCTTCATCGTCAGGTTCTGGTTCAGAGGCAACGCCTTTGGAGTGTAAAGTCCATGCAGAAGACGCCAACGAGCGCGATTCACCCTCGGCATCTTCCCCATTTTCTTCTTCGTCGCCTTCCTCATTACCCTCGATGGGAGAGCGCCGGCTACGCCGTCGTTTTGTTCTGGAACGGCTCGCCACGTCATACTTGAAAGTTGGCGGGAAGTCTATTGGTGCCTCGCGAAAGCCGGAGAACGCTGAATTTGTCTCCATTTGTCTCTTCAATTGATCAAACGCGAAAGCCTGCGCGTAGTCTGTGAACGTCCACTCTTAGCCCAGCCCCAAGGGCCAACTAGGAATAGACTGAGTTACCATGTCTAGAAATCAGCCAGTCAGCATGAAGTCGAGTAATGTCTAGTCGGAAATTCAAGTCGCCGCAAAGGAACGTATAGTCGAATCTGTCTGTGATATCTGGTACAAAGTGAGATTTGCTGTTATCGAATTACTCGGTGCCTGCTCACCTTCTCTCATCGTCCTGGGATCATCAGGCCGAAGAAAATCGTCCACGGAGAGTTCTGACTAAAAAGAAATCGAGCAAGTACCTAGGCTGATGAGAAAACCAACCTTAATCTTGGCCAAGTTCGCGAGACGATGGTGCACCTTGCCTTCGTGCGCTGGAAACACGTTTGATGAATGGATCAACAATAATCACGGCTGAAGGTTAGAAACTTGCCTGCCAGGTGGGCATTCAAGAAGAGGAAGGTAGAGCCATCGATCTTGAGACTGATACCGACCCCGCCTTTATTACCAACACGACCACCAATTAAACCGGCGGTCACAGCTGATTTCGAAAAACCTGTCAAAGTCATAAGCGAATGGTCGCCTTAAGTAACACAAGCTTACCCTCAACGAGGTCCCGTAGGTCTCTGTGTATGTAGACTGAGAGATATAACCCCATCATCCTCTCTTTCACCAATGGTACATACGGGCCCAGCTCCGACTCTTTAACGGTCACACGACGATGTAATGAATGACGCTTGGGCGAGGGTGCTACGTCATTGGCTGCAGAATCACCATAAAGTTGTGGATTGGCTTGTGTTCGATGGCATAGCCAATGTTCGAGCGTAGAAGTCCAACCGGAGTGATTGGAATTCACCACAATTTGGTCTGGAAGATCGTCAGAGCTCTTCCACCCACGGGTTGACTCGTCTCGCTCCTTCTCTTTGCGCTTGAAACTGTGAAGATGATGGAGATGATGTTTCTCGTGGTGATCCTTGTCTTCATTCTTATCCCGTTCCTTATCGCGTTCCTTGTCAGGTATCCCGAGCTTGATTCCAGCGCCGAGACCCATGGGTATGCCTACAAATGCGTCCACTAAACTTCTCAAGTCCTAGCTGTATACACACGTACCGGACGAGCTTGGGCACTCCTGGCCCGCACTAAGAAAATGTCAAATTGAGAAGGTTTCAAAGAACTGACACCACCAACACAACAACGAGATGGTATGGATGAGCAGGTTCCGCGGATAGCGTAGGGAAAGTTGACACGTCGTTTGGGCCGCGTCTGTGGTGTCCACCAGGGGATACGATCCCCAATAACTCTTCCAGGTCGCCCTATGCACCAATGAAGCCTCATTCGCGAACTCAACTTCGGACGCACCCTAGGCAACGAGTCATGCATATTCCACGTTATTACCCTTATCTTTAGAAACTTTGGAGACTTGCGTGCAGATTGAACTCGGGGGGACGGACAGGTAACATCATTCTGAGGGAAAGTAGCTGTTCCAGGAGATGCGGGAAACAAAGACTGTAGTCTTGCAAAAACAGTCTGCTGACCTGGATGGAAAATGTGATGGTAACGTTCGGGGGGGTCCAGGGAACAGACCAAGACGCAACGTACGAGCCGTTTGTGGGACGCTTCGAGGTTGTTGTTGTGCGCTTGGGAGCATTGTATGCCCAAGGTGAGGCCGTTTGGCCTGTTCTTAAGGCTCAATATTGAGGCAGTGGTCCAGACGGAAGAGAAGAGAACATGAGCTGCGAGTGCAATCCGTCCTGTTCAACGCTGTTCTGCTTATGTAATTCCAAAGGACCCGCAGGTACTGGCCACCCTCGACCCAACGACCACATGGAGGTAGGTCTGCCCGATCTCCGTTGTTTCTTCTTCGTCTCAAAGGCGATGCACCCAATTTCATTGATAAAATGCAAATGTTGACTCCCAGTCCTTTGTGTTTGAGCCGAGGAAATAACTACGACTACAACGTATATGGCCAGGTTAGCAGTTGATCAATCTACGAACAAGGCTTCCTTCAAGTTGTCGGGTGCATCCTGCCAAGTTGTGCAGCAGATTTATGAGGCTGTGGGCGATTTAATATGAGAGCATGAGGCCTAAATGGCCTCAGAAGAGTACGAATGAGTGTCTTCCTACCTAAGGGGCTGCCTACTATCAGAATGGCGAAACCAATACAAAATGGAAGAGATCTTTGGCACGGAGCTAAAGGTTTGTAACCCCAAAGCGTTATCACTCGAAAACTGGGGCCGATAACCTAACGAGGCTCCGAGTTATGTGCAAGTCATTCAGTGACATTAATGTCCACCAAGAAGAGTGCAGGCTTCTACGTGACTCGGAGAGATACACTCGTCGGTATCAGCGTCACGGCACCCCTTTCTCCGGCGGTAGAAGAATGAACAACGCACGTTGGCTAGCGGAATAGATTACAGAGAGCCCAGACAGGAGAACCGCGCTAACCACGACCCCTTCATTCTAGAAGCCAGAACAGTTCCACACTGTCCTGCTATCTTCTCGAATCCTTCCTGAAGTATTCACTGTTTATTGCCGTTGCTTGTGCAAAGTCAAAGATAGTCTCCCCGACCCCAAGAAAGCGCTCGGCGATAGAACGGACTGTTGGATCTGAGATTGTGCTTGTTTCAACGCTACAGCCAAGTCAGTCGACTGTAACCGGAAAGGTGGAAACAACATGACACCCACGTGAACCCACTTGAACGCCGAATGCCAGCGAGCACTGTGGATACCAGAGCGGCGTCTGCAGCATAGTGAAAAATTCGTCCAAGAGCCATGATGGAACTGATTGAGACGGTGCGGAATGAATGAGGATGCTTCAATCTGGTTCAGTGGTTCAAGTTGACAAAAAAGGAAAGTCTCCTAAAACGGGTATGCACTGCAGCCTGAGTGCAAGTACAGATCACCGAACATGCTCACGGAGGCAGTACTCAGAGGTCAACAAGTGGTGCTGGTCCCATCCAATCCAAATCATGTCGAGGTGCATTATATATTTTCTCATATTCATGCTCGCGGTCAAGCTCAATCAGTTTCTGAATCAGACGTATCACCAATGGATGACCGATCCAAAACTGCTCAGGGACACAGGTACTGATCCCCTCACCCTGGAGGAAGTTTATGAGATGGAGAGTACGTTAGTCCAGACCCTCACGCGTTGACGCAGTAACTGAGATCATCTAGAGGGTTGGCGAGAAGATGACGATAGTAAGATTTATGCGAAATTTTTTTGCAGGTAGTGTTGACACGGCGATATCGTTCGCAGAGTTAACGTTTGTCGTTCTTGCGAATGGAGAAGGTGACACCGAATCCCTCCCGATGGTTGGTGATGTGAACATTTTCCTCAAAGGCGACCCCGAAGGCGATGGATTTGAAGCAGAGGTCGGTGTCATGATTGCAGGTATTTCATGAGGCAAGTCGTCCTGCTCAGACGTGCTCATTCATTCTTCAGAAGAAAGATACCAGGGCAGAGGATTTGCACCAGAAGCATTGAGGCTGGTGCTATCGTACACCACTGGGTCTCCCACATCTTTTGCATGCGGACCGTTACCATACACGGTGCCTAATCCCCCCTACCCCTTTCCTATTCGCCCAGAGAGTTTGGTCGCGCGAATAGCTCAGGAAAACGGGCCGAGCATCAGGGTGTTTGAACGACTTGGTTTCATTGAGACCAAGGGCGTCAATGGATTCGGGGAGAAAGAGTTACGGTTCGTTAAACCTCAAACAAAGAATTAGGTCTACTCTCAGAGTCACAGCCTCGGTTTTCTCGTTCCAGGCTGGTCGTTGCTTAGCACCTCATAGCACCCGTATTTAGTTTCTATTGTTCGAGTCATATGAACCTCACGAGTCACGCCTGTTCCGGGACCGTGGATCGACATGCAGGGCATATAAAAGGGGAACTACGATCCCTGACTATTCACACGGTGTTTGTTTACATACCGTCACATAGTCGTTCAGCGACTGTCCCAGTGGATCGTCATTGTGGAGGACTTGCTCAACTCGTCCAGATTGCAAGTAACAAACACACTGAAATTCTGAAGATTCCATTGATCAGAAAAGCAAATCCCTCAAAGAAATCCACGCAGATCCATCCCAAGTTTGCCCGTGAATTCTTGAGTGCCTGATAGTCGACTTCCTAGTAAGCACAGCCCCAGCACAGCCCTGGTGTGATTTGTCTCCGCGGTTGTTTGCGAGTGCTTGCTTACTCACACATTATGTTTAGCTCTCGCGACAAGCTTTAATTGACGCGTCTATCTCGAGCACCACCATGGCACAGTAAGTCGTCTAGCTTTCTGTGCGTACTACTGTATATTTAACATCAATTCAGAGGAAGAGTGTTTGGCCATATCGAGGGCATCCCTGTTTTCACCGTGTTCCCAAACAGGTATTCGTTCTGCCGCAACGTGTGTCCTCCTGATTCCTGAAATGCCTTGCAGGGACGCGCTCAGGCGGTCTGGTGTTCATGCCCAGCGCCAAGCAGGCATCCACGGAGACCCTAATCCAGATGGAGGTGCCTTTTCGATCTGTCTTGCTGCCGGCTATGAGGATAACGATGATAGAGGAGATTGGATGTACGTAAATTCACCTTCGTCAGCAGTCGCATCCTCATTGCTTTGCCTGCAGCACCTACGTCGGTTCAGGTATGCTTCACTTTCTCACATGGACTACAAACATGGTATCTCAATGATGCTGTAGGAGGGCAGGACAGGAGTGGGGTGCGCTGTGTTCCCATTTATGACACATTTTTCATCGTCTGACATCCTTCTAGACCCAAATTGCAAACCAGTCATTCGACTTCCCTCCAAACAAAGCGTTACAGGTGCCTTTTTCAACGACTTGTATGTTACTGTGGCTCACATCCTTTCTAGATCTCGTGCGACACGAAGCGACCTGTACGAGTGGTTCGAGGGAGAAGCGAAACTAACTATTACTCGCCGGCCAAAGGGTAAGCCACTGACTGACACCTCGCTACGCAACAACTTATGCAGCCCGATAGGTACAGGTATGACGGGCTCTACGTGGTCGACCAAGTAAGTCGCCCTCCTCTCTAGAGGATTACTGTCTCATCGCCACCAAGGCCGAGATGCGAGTGGGGAAGAAGGGATTCGAGATGTGTACATTTGTTCTCAGGGTGAGATACATCTATCCATATCAAGCCCATCAAGCTAACTTTCAAATCAGAGGTTTCAAGAGGAGGGTGTCCCTGGGATACCCTGGCGCCGCCTTCTCACTACGAAGAAGATGTTGAGGATGGAGAGAGATGCGCGTAGATGAAACGTGAACATCATTACCTGCTTTCATGCTACCATGCTATCTGTCGCTATACCTTTCTTTTAAACGTGTATGTATATCACTAGTCTCCCCTAACCAGGATGAAGAAAGCCATTCACCCTATTTATGCACCTGTTGTTTCTATTTTTTTTTGTTGCTGAATTTGGATCAGGGTATATGTCATCCAGAGTTCCAATGTAACTAAGTGAGATATCTTGGGGTGTGAGAGCATACATGTGAAACCGAGCGATCCCGAAGCCCACACCAAGAGAGCAAAGTGGGTCCAGACAACTAGAAAGTGAAGCAAATGTCAAGAGGACAAAGTGCCAAATCGGATAACATCAAAGAAATTGGAAAACCCGCAGAGGAGACACCATCGAGGAACTAAAAGACCGTAATTGTGAAGGACTGAAATGATGGAAAAGCCTGTAGATAGTCGGTAAGCCACGTCGGGATACTGAATCAGATTGACGAACCATCAAACTTATGCACGGGGACAGGCAACTTTGTGCGTATCAGGATCGTCACAGTTTGTGCTCAGTACTCGTCTAGAATTTCCTCATCCGGAATGCTGAGAATGCTCTGTGGGCGCGCTTTCGAAATTGACGGGCCTTCAAGAAGGTTAACGATATCTTCGATGTCGTTCCCAGTAGGAGAAGGGGTAATTTTTGTTTTGAGACCATCCCCATTGCTAGTTACTTCATCGGCATGCGACTCGGTAGATTCGGAGACGGAGTCCTGCTGAACTTCTAAATGTACCCCGTCGCGTGTAATTCCCTCCTCGGGACCACCTTGATCAACGTGTTCGTCGACAGGAGCCGGTTCTTCGGTAGGTTGCTCACCCACCGGCTGCTCATTGACACGGTGAACCTCAGATTCAGAGAGCAGCTCTTCGTGAGGTTCCCCAGGCTCTAAGGAAGCTGTGGGATCGTGTGTCACGTCACTCATGGCTTCTGAGTGACCATGGATGTCATCTTGTGAACCACCGTCCGAGAACGCGGGTGCTCCTGATCCATGCCCGTTCTCCGGGTGATCATCTACAGGGTGATCCGAGTCCCGGGATGGCTCAGAGGAAGCAGAGGTAGCACTAGACTTGACTGCTTGCTTGACAGCTGCCTCTTTCATTTTCACTGGAACGCGCCCGACTTTGGGTTTCGGAGTCCCTCGAGGAGTCGCGCCATAAGTGGCACTACTCAAGGTGGATTTCACAACTCTAGCGGGAGTTTGTGCAGGGGGGACAGGTGTGCGCGCTCTAGACAAGGACGCCGCCGTCGGTTTGCTAAGCCTCTCTGCCGCATCACTACTCAGGGTCACTTTCTTTACAGGTGGAGGGGGTAGGGGCGGGGCATTACGAGAGCGTGCAAGAGAAGCTGCTGTGGGAGCGAACAAACCGGAAGATGGTGTCTTTGGTCTTGCTATATGTAGGGTTTGCGTTTGCGGGGTTGATAGCCTAGGACGCGATGGAGTCGAAGGGGCAGTTCTGGGGGTCGTCCGTAAGGGGCGGGCCGTTCCAGAATTTGAGGTCACAGACTGGCCTGTATGCTGGGGCTTTATGGGTTGAGAAGCGGATGATTGGAGAGAGGTCTTTGGCGGTGGAGAAGTAACTTGAGACTTGGCAGGTGTGTTGTTCGGAACAGGAGATCGGGATTTTGCGGGAGGGATCACAGGCCGTCGTGCTCCCGCGCTGGGTGTCGACTTTGCGGTCAAGACAGCTTTGGTCTTGGACGGCGGTGACCTGGCTGGCTCTAGAGATGCAGGAGCCGGAGTGGTGACGACGTTCGCTGGGGGTGGCGGTGGCAGTGGTGGTGGTGGTGACGGTGCTGCGTCTGGGACGGGGATGGGTTGAGAGTTGAGTGCAGGAGACTTGGGCATGGTGGGCGAAGGTGGATTTGGGAGGGTGGATGTGATTGGTTTATCATCTGTGGGTGGCACGGATTTGGGAGGCCATTCCTTCTTCTCTTTAGCTTCTTGCTTCGCAGCATCGCCGGCTATTTGTGACGAGACGCTGGAGCTGCGTGGGACCACAGGAGGGGCGGGCGAAGCTTGTCGTTTAACCTGCTGCTCAAAGCGGCCGATGAGATTGGCGACGCTTTGGCGTGGTCTCTCGTCTGGGAGAGGCCTGTTAATGAAGCAATGATAGTCAGTGCTAGATCGGACATGGAAATGAGAACAAAGGACAAGACTGACATCTCGCACTCTCCTCGAGGTCAAACAGGAAAAAAAAAAGAAAAGAAAGAAATACAAACTTATGTATCTGAGAAATGTAATAAAGATGGTTGCGGTTGCCGTTCAAGATGTGTGAGCGAGCGTGTCCGATTTAGGAAAACACTCAATATTCAATATTCAATATTCATTCACTCCCAAAACAAACTTCACTAGCATCTCCTTCAACTCAGACCTGCAGGATCCACTCTCCCAAAAATGATTCGCTCCCCCCAAGGACACTATCTCCAGTTGCGCTCTCCCCCCATCCATCGTCCGGAGTGACTCCGCCCAAGCCTCATATTTGGAGTGGCTCGTAAAGTTGTCCTGATCCCCATACACGACGAGCAGGCGAACATGAGGATCACGCAACAGAGCTGACAGGGCCGATGAATATGTGTTCGTGTGAAACATAGTCAAAAGTCCCCTCGGGCTGAGTGGGTACGAGAGCAGCACATATGAGGTCTTGATGTGCAATGGTAACACAGGATGCAGCGTCGCTATAAGCGAGCCATGAGAGTATCCCTACCACTGCAGTTGGCATTGTTTCGCGCAGACAACAGGAGAGGAACCCACGATGAACGTGACGGAGTTGACTTGCGGATTTTCTTCCAAGAAGCGTTGAACCAGTACTTCTAAATCACGGCCTTCGGTCTTCCCGGTCAGAGAGGGCCAGCCAGTGGACGCCCCCACCCCCCGAGAGTTGTAGGACACCACGTGGAATTCATTGTCCTGCAATAACCTGACAATGCTCTGAATGGTACTGCAAGAGTCAATTTCTTGAGATGGATGTCTAGAACCAAACAAATCCCTCACACTCACGGATCGTACATACTTCCACCAAGCCACGACCATGGATGGAGGCAGAAGGCAACGCGAGTGGCCTTGTCTCGGCGCACAGGACATGATGTTGCCACTTCGAGTGCAACACCTGTCTTCAGAGAGATAACCTCATTGAACGTGTCTGCCCTGACCATTGGATGTTGACGTTGAACGAGCAGAGCCTACTGTAACTTGCTACATCTACATACACCACTGAGTACTAATTAGTTACACTACCCTGCTACTTACTACTACTACTACTACTACCACTTCTTCTCAAGTCACGCTCTTGGACTTATACCAATCCTTGGCTACTTGTTCGCGATCATCGATCATCCCACAACCGTTAGTCGGTGACAATCGTTCGTTGACAGTCTTCAACCTCAAATCCATTAAACTGATGGATTAGCTGGTAGATTGGCTCAGAGCGCGGGCATTCAGATGGCAGAGACCCTCGTGTCTCTCTTGCTTGTGAACTCGTCCGCTAAAGGGCCCAGCATAGTTTTCAGATGGCCGCCAACGACCAAAACATCCTCCAGACTCATTCGTCCGTTGCCTCACACTGATGGACTTGAGCTCGACAACCCATGGAGAGCAGCACATCATAAGGACGTATCCACTACCCCTGAAAACGAGCTCGAAGAAAGAACTCCCCCTCAGCTCACCCCTTCACAAGACGCCGACGACTATGTCTGGCGGAGACCCTCTCTCCGTGATAGATCAATGTCGTTTTCCAGAGATACGCAGCACCCCTCATCGGGCCGCAATTCTCCCTCAAAAGGAGACTCATTCAATGATTATTACGAGGAAGGTACAGTGACCGACGAATACCGTAGCGTGTTCGGTTATCCAGCCCAGTTCTTGGCCAAAATGTTGTGTCCGGACAGAGCCCTTTGCCACCAGAAGTTCGAGCTCGTCATCGATGACTTGGCGTTCATCGGTCATCCAGTCGCTGCGGAGGGTGATGGAACTTGGCGCTTTAAACAGGAAAAGTCCAAATCAATTTCCAGGGGAAGAGGCTCGCGGGGTCGAGAAGGAGATGACGACAAGTCGGAGAAGTCCGCTAACGGAGAGCTGCTCTCCACGCCGCCTCAGCAACGAAACTCATGGCTACACATGTTTCACTTCATTCTGGTGCTGGACGTGCCTGATCCGTCTACATCGGCCTTTGGCAGCATAGGCAAGTACTATGACGTGATCTACGAGCAGATCGCGTTCACGGTTACCGCAGTACTATTTCAAGAGCAAGTACTGTCGGGTTTTGTCGAGGCTGAGTGCGACATCCTGGGGAGTTTGGAGGTGGATTATAGTGCCAAAGGTACTTTGCCCCTAATTTCCGTCGAAGCCAAGCTGACACATTTAGGCGAGTCTTTTTCGGAATACATGTCGCGTTCCCTTCAGGTTTCCTCTACCGCCCTGGCCATGAAACAGCTCTTCGAGTCAATCAAATCATCGACTATGGCATGCATTACCCTGAACGGAATCCCTTTGGAGCTGCAGCTCCCCCCTTATTTGGATCACCTCTTGCATAACGAGGAAGAGTATGAACTTGATTTTGTCGATCATCAAGAAGACGAGGACGAAGCGAGGGTGTGGGGGCGTGATCTTAGTTTTGGGTGGCGTCTTCCAGCTTTATCTCCGTGGAAGAGTTTGCTGCTTCTCGATGGTGACGACGCTCTTGATCCATACACAAATCTCACGGGCCCACATGTGATACCTGAGGAAAGGGAACATGCAAACCGTCTGATTAGATTTCTGGAAACCGCTTCTGTCACGCTGTCGTACGTCTTTCTGTACTCGATTCATCGAATCTGTTGTCTCAGTGCATGCGTTCAGGCTTGCAGACATGGCTAGTCTGTTGGACTGGGACTTGGAATCAGAAGTATTCCCAGCAGTCCGGTGGCTCGTCCATCATCGAAGGTCAAAGCTCGTAGACGTCGTTCATAGCGGTTTAAAGACCATCTTCACAGTCCCACCCAAGTTTGATACCCCGTAGGTCACTCACCCTCTCCAACGTTGTGTTGATTCTGATCGTTCTTGTCCGATCCAGACTAGCCGAATTATCGACGGCGTTCAAGGAGGAGTTTCCTCAGCCTGTCGTCCCGCCCCTACCATCACTCCTCGCGACAATCTCCGTAGCCAGTTCCAAACAAACCGACAATCATTTCTTCGCTGCTGTTGTCCGTTCCAAGGAACATGTTCCATTATACCACAACGTTGTGCTATGGTTGCTTAAGCGTGACCTTTTGTACACTCTCCATCTCCACATACGAATCGTGGCAACTTCCGAACTCAAGGCTCGTGTCCGTCAGGCTCACGAACGGAAATTGGAGCGATCGTGTAGGCGCCCAACCCGTGGGCGTGGGCGAAACCAGCTTCTCGAGCCAGAATCCTTGGATGACAAGAGATCTACCTCTGGTGTTGCGTGGTTATCGTTGTCTCCGAAGAGTGCTCGGCGCTACTCGAGACGTATACCTTCCGTCGAGTCGGAATTGGACAGCGAGACCCCCAGTTCCTTTGTCGACAAGGAAAAGGATGATGAGGACATGGCAGAGGATTCCAATGAAGAGAATGTTGGATGGGGCTCTGCTGAAGATACATTTTCTCCATCCATGATCAGTGATCCGGGTACAGCTTCTCCACTGGAGCGGAAATGGCTTGCTGCAATGTCCGAGGGCAAGGATCAACACATCGCTCGTCGATTTGAGTTGTAAGAATCGGTCAACATTCATCGCTCGACAGGGTGACTGACATACTTCGCAGAATCAATCAGTACTTCGACGGGAAGCAGACTGACGACGAGATTCTCTACCGGGCAGAGATATCAAGAAAGCAACTTCGTGAAGTGTTGCACCATTATGAGGAATATGTGAGGCTTTCTTCATCGATTGACATCTTCAAAACTGATTATGGCACAGCTGCAAACGTTCCTACATCCAGCATAACTTCACTCTGATCCATGGATTCCTATGCATAATCTTTATGTACCCAGCCGAAATATCGCTCGGCTTTACTGCAGTCGAAGAAGCTTTTTCCTCCCTTTTCTAACCAGTTCTGCTTCACTGGAACATCCGGAAAGTACTTCTGCTTTAGCTCCATCCAATTTTCATCGGCTGCGACTTGAGGCGCAATAATGAAGAAACTCTCGTGACCTTTCCACTGGTCGTTTTCCACAGTCACCGCTCTCACAAACGCCTCCGCTGATGAATCCTCTTGAACATAACTCCAGAGATCTCCTCGGGAGCCTTCCGGATTCCCTCTATAGGCCTGTGCCCTCGTGGGGACGGACCAGTGAAGTCGAAGGCTGGCCACGCGCATAGTTTGGTATCTTCGAACGATCGTGTCTGCTTGCATCTCCGCAACTCTGCGAGGTGTACGTATCCTCAATGAGATCAGCCCTCGTCAAAGCATGGCAATGGATTTTCACAATTTGGAAAGTCCATACGGCTCGTCTGGAAGCGTTGGGTGATTCTCGTCTATCGGGAAGTAATCGAACTGCGGTTGGGTACTGAAAATGGCACGTAGGACGTTCACGGAGGATGCTTGCGCCACGCGATTGATTCCAAGCTGCGAATGTACTTCAGCTGGACGTTACCTGGTGTGGAGGAGGGGCGACTCACTTCTGCTGCTGCGCGCAATACGTTCCAGGTGATGACGACATTGCTGTCCACAGATGTTTTATCTCGAACAATAATGTCGATACCGAATACATCTTACCAGTTATGTGTATTAACCAGGTAATCCAGTGGTCGAGAGACGCCAGCTAGCTGCACGATAGCTTCGCATCCTTCGAAAACCTTCAAAGCCTCTTCAAAGTTGGCAAGGTTTGCTTGGACGAACGAAAAGCTTGGGTCGCTGTGAAACTCAGTGTCGTCGTTGGCCACGTTGTCGACCCCAACGACTGTATGACCTGTCCTGATGGCGCTCAGGACTACTCGCTGGCCAACAAGGCCATTGCATCCAGTCACTGCTATCTTCATCGCGTAGCCTGGGGGGAAGCGGTCAAGTGGATACAAACCAAGGATATGTCGCCGGCTTTAAAGAGATTCTCGACATAGCATTGGTAGGGAAATTATCGGAAGAACCAGGAAGTTGACAAGTGCCTCTCGGAAAATTATAGTGTCACCTGAACGCCTCACTGTGTTCCCCGTCTGGCAAGAGCACACTTTCGACATGCCAAGTAGCCAAGCAAATGCTTCCGTCCACCTCCTCGTCGCTCATAACTATTAAATATCCAACTAAACCTAGACTGGACTACGACCACTCGAGGATACCGTGATCATCGGACGAGTCTTGATATAATCGATATCTGCCGGTAATCTGCCGGCTCGAGAATAGTCTGAATTGTCTCAGGCCAGCAGGGGGCGGCAGAACACAAGTGCCAGCAGTACTTCAAGTTAGCCCGATTGCTAGTCTCGAACCATCCGAAACGTTTCACGGAAGATTCGGGTGTCAGCGCGACCCCTTCCTGAAACGAAGATTCGGGTGTCAGTCCGAGGCGAAGACTACCCAATTGCAACGTCTACATATCACTGACTTTCAGGGGGGTTCGCCGAGATAAGCTTATTGTGTATCAGCCAGTGCTTTTATCTTCTGTTCGCAATTCGTCATCCAGGGTCCTTCCTGGAAATTGTCTCGAGATCGCCGGTTTGACGGCCTTGAGAATTCGGTGTTTGAGCATTGACACACGTGTCAAGGTCGCCGATCTCATCTGTATACCTCCCATTTGGTTGCGAAAATGGGCCCGGTCCTTGGTGTACCTGGTCAGAACGCGCCATGACGGACCCCTATCGCACAGACATGTCAATTGCAGACACTGATAGAGTACAGGAAATGGCCGCTTTTCACTCTGTCACTATAACGTTCCTTTCTCGAGACGTACGGTTACAATTACAACTTGGAGCCAGAGGTGGCGTCAAGGAATCTTTTCTCGGCCTCCTCCCAGTTGACGACATTCCAGATCTTCTGGAGGTACTGGTAGAATCCCAAATCAGTTTACAGCTTCGGCAATATATTGTATGTAGCAAAAGATATACATACCTCAGCGCGAACGTTAAAGTACTGGAGATAGTACGCGTGCTCCCAGACATCGATACCAACGATAGGAGTGTGCGAGAGAAGAGGGTCCTGGTTAGCCGTAGTGACGATCTCGAGGACCTTCGACTTGTGGTTGTAACCCTGCAATTATGCTCCGTATCAGATAAGCCCAAGTGACGCCATCGGATCGAACATACCAGCCAGCCCCAGCCGGATCCTTGGACGGCAACGGTGGTCGCGTTGAACTCTTTGATGAAGTCCTGCACGGACCCAAAGTCACGCTTGATCGCGTCCTTCAAGGGACCATCCTTGAGGATTCCACCGTTGCCCTTGACGTGTTTGCCGTCTTGAGCAGGAGCGAGGTTCTTCCAGAAGAGGGAGTGGTTGATGTGGCCTAGGCAAGGAGATCAATGAGATAGCGAAGATAAACAAAGATCGTTACATACCACCACCGTTGAAGCGAAGAGCAGCCTGGAGGGCGATGCGCTCCTTAGGGGTAGTAGCCTTGGCGTAGTTGGCCTCGGCAGCGTTGAGAGCATCCACGTAGGCTTTGTGGTGTTTGTCGTGGTGGAGCCTCATGATCTCCTCGATGATATAGGGTTCGAGGGCATTGTTGGAGTAGGGAAGTTCAGGGAGGGTGTGTGCGCCAGACATATTCAGGATTGAGATTCTGGTGGTGATGAGGAGGAGAGATTCAAGTCACTCATCACGCCTCTGTTACCAATCTTACTCAGCTCTCCACTGATTGGATACATTTGTGCTATGCCGCCAGATCTCTCGAGGTCATACGTTTTATAGTCGTCCAAGTGCGAATAGAATTTTGCATCCAATGCTCGTGCAACACGACTATGCTGTGGTAAAATGAACGCCCTTCTTCATTATATCCCGTACATATGGCCGATCGCTGGAATGGCTTCCCCAAGAAACCCAGCCACCCGGATAACCTAGAGCATATCCCATACACTTTCCTCGTACCTCAGCTGCCGGTCTCCAGTAAGCAGGAGGTGGTCTTTCCTTGATTGATTTCCGACGTTTCTTGCGTGATGTCCCTCTCCGGTTTGGAACTGACGTCACAGGAAGACAAAGACAACTTGAAGACACCCGTGGTTCATGTGGCGAATCCGCTGGACGTCGAGGGCCCTGCGGGTCATCCGATTTGACCCGCTGCAAGTATGTGATTCGGTTCTTCAATGCTCGACTTTCCTCGATTACCAGTAATGGAGGTAAAGATCGCGGAACGGTCGGGTTGAGCTTGGCTTCAACAACGTTCCTCTGGTCAAAAGGGACAGAGAACGCCTCAGTCGGAACACGAAGCAAAGGCACGATCAAGACAACCTTGTGATCGAGTCGTGCTGTTGAAATGCTCGGTTGGGATAGGCTACCGATATCCACAGCGACAGACAATGCACGCATCCTCCGTTCTTCGGCTTGCGCTCGATCATCCTCACAATCGGGCTCTCGTGTTCTGGGGAAATAATTGAAAACCGTTCAACTTGCGCATACAAAAAAGGACACACACCTGATCAGCGGCATTAACAGCGGTTTAGGTTCTAAAGAGATATGTTGTGGATTTTTCATACTCGATACAAGGCGGAATGCTGTCGGGTGTTTCAGAACGAATACGTCCCAGGAATAAAGGCTGCTCACCAAGGCTATCTCCAACACTGTCGTGAGTTTGTGCTACCTTACGACGCTTTGGGGATCTTTGCAGATTGGAGGCCAGCATAAGGGAATCGGCCCAGGTGTCGCGGAGCACGTCGTCCAAGCGACGTTTGAGCGAATCTGTGTCCTCATCCTGGACAACACAAGTCGGGATTGTTGTCTGTCTGGTGTTTTCTGCACGGGTGGTCGTTTCGAGATTCTGGGAGGAGAGATGTGGGTTTGCAAACTTTGGTATCATACTGAGTAGGTTGTTGTCTCTTGTTGTCTACTTCATTTATTTACTTTCTCAAACCCACCATACAATGAGCGAACCCGAGGACAACTTGTACGGTTTCTCCACCGACGAAGACGACTCCTCAGACGAAGAAGTCGTCGTAGAAGCGGGGATAGACGTCGGAAAACTACCTACTATCGCCAAAGACGATGCGACCGTCCAAAAGAAACTCGAGAGGGCCCAAAGACAACCTGTGAGTATACCGCCTTAACGAACCCCTCGTCTCATCCGCTCACCCAGCACAGAAACAAGACAGAGGCGTCATCTCGATCAGTCGATTGCCCCACGGATTCTACGAGGATCAACTCAGAGCATACTTTACACAATTCGGTCAGGTGTTGCGTTTACGCGTATCTCGTAATAAAAAGGTTCTTTGCGCTTTCCCGCTCTTTGCGCATCGTCCACTAAACCTACAAACGCCCATTCCAGACCGGAAAATCGAAACATTATGCATTCCTCGAGTTCGACTCGTCGTCTGTAGCGCAGATTGTCGCAGAAACCATGGACAATTATTTGCTCATGGGACATATATTAAAGTGCAAGGTAATACCCAAGGACGAAGTACATCCAGAGCTATGGGTGGGAGCAAATAAAAAATGGCGGCCAGTTCCCCGAGATCGTATAGCTCGCGTACAACACAACAAGGTCGGTGCAAGTAAATCCTGCAAAGATGTCGAACTGACATCCCTATTCCGTCATCAAGCCCAGAACGGAGGAAAGCATCCAAAGGGCCGAGAAGCGACTGATGAAACGTCAGGAGGAGCGGAAACGCAAGTTGGAGGAGGTTGGCGTCAAATATGACTTCAATGCTGTCGCTTATGTGAGTACTTTGTTAGCGTTCTTGCTTGCCCACTGATCAAATGATTATCCACAGAAAAAGAAACAAAAGTCTTCGTAGGCCCAAAAGCAATATAACATATGTACTACCCCTACTCTGTCCCTCATCGACCACCCATCCACTAGCGCAAAATATTTGCTCACTGCGTTCCAGTAAGCATTACTCGTTGAGTATACGCAGGAAATGTAAAAATGTAAAAGTTAGCCGCTCAGCCATGGGACGTGCTCTACCATTGATAACGAATAGGCTGGTATCGGCTGAGCTCAGGTCTCAGTTTTCCCAAGACCAACCGACAACTGTTCGACATTTAGGACGAGTATTGAGCTCAGGCTGTACTGAGTTCGCACGAGAACCCAAGCCAATTACAATCCATCAGAAATGTCCGTGAAATGTCCATAAAAATGGTATTGCATATTACAGATGAGTGTCTAAAGAATTTTGGTGCAAGATTTCCACAGAATGGTTCGAATTATCGTTCCCATGTCATGACGTCGACAGCACTTAAGTGGTAGCGTTGCCAGTTGCAGTGATATAAGTATCTTGATCTTCGTTGGAAATGTCTTCGAGGGTCTTTTGCTTGGTCTCGGGAAGGAGGAGGGTGGAGAGGATACCAGTCAACATGAAGAAAGCAAAGATTTCCATGCTGCAGGGACAAACTTGAGGTTATGATCAAAACGAACTCGGTAAATACGTACATGTGCTGGATGAAGCGGTTCTTGCCACCAATATTGACAAGCTGGCCGAAACCGAGCTGTGCAACGACAGCACCGAGCTTGCCACTGGCAGCAGAGATACCGTGAGCAGTCGAACGGTAACGAGTCGGGAAGGCCTCTCCGGGAATGACGAACGTGGTCGTATTAGGACCGAAGTTCTGGAAGAAGTTGGTGAGGCAGTAGAGGAATACAAAGGCCTTAGAGCCACCAGGGGTGGCGGTGAGCCTGTCGTAGGCGAAACCTGCGTAACGGATAAGCACACTTTTACCATGTGAAGAAGAAGTTAGCTTACCCATGATGACGAAAAGAACAGTGAGGACAGAGAAGCCCATGAGCTGGATGGGCTTGCGACCCCAGCTGTCAATGAGGAGGAAGGAAGCCCAGAAACCGGGAATGAGACCCGCGACGGTAAGGACAATGTTACCAACGCAGACGTTGTACAAGGTCTGGTAGACATTGAGAGGAGTGCCTGACTTGGCAGTAGCACCACCGAAGTTGATGGCAGTCAAAATGACAGAGCTGTTGAGACCAAGACCGTAGAAGGCAATCTAAAGCCGTGTTAGAACGCAGAAACTCGAAATCGAAACTGAACTCACATCAAGTGCGAACCAGGAGTACGCGGTGCCGATGAGTACCTTCATGTTCTGCCACTTGGAGAAGTGGCGGTTAAAGTCAGCCCAGGATGCACGGGGTGCCTTGACACGCTGAGATATAACATTGTCATCCTCAGAAGAGTTGCCGACGGAGAGGACATTCTCAATGTCGTGTGCAGCCTGGTTAATGTTACGCTCGACATCCATGGTGAAACGAGGAGTCTCAGGGATGGTGAGACGGAAGTAAAGAGCAACGACACCAGGAACGCATCCAAGACCAATGAGGATACGCCAGGCGTAGTCGATGGGGGTAGAGCAAGGGAAAGGAGCGGCAAGGATCGCATCCTTGTAGGCAGCGACGACGACGAGAGCGACGAGAGAGGAGGCTGGAGCAAGATGAGTTCTATCATCCTGGACGCAACACTGAATCACGTACTCAAATAACCCCAGCCCTGGAAGGCGAAGACAGCGGTCATGAGACGACCACGAATGCGGGTAGAGGCGAACTCGGAGGAGATAATGGCACTAAGAGGGTAGTCGCCACCAATACCAACTCCCATCTATCGTAGAGATCAGCAAAGAGCAGCAGGAGAGCAGAGGACTTACGATGAAACGCCAAACAATGAGAGCACCGACGAGGCCGACAGCGGGGGCCTGACCAGAAATGGCCTGCCCGAACGCAGCGATGATCATGATCATGAGTTCAATACCGTCTAGATTGTAACATTGTGAGAAGGGAGAAATCAGAGGAAGAGCTTCACATACACATCCGCTTACGACCAAAGACATCCGCAAGCCAACCGAAGAGAAGCTGACCAACCAAGTTTCCGACGGGGGTGGCAGCCTTGATACCGGTGCTCTGCCATTGGGAGAGTGCGGCTGGAGAGAGGGATCAAACGATGGAGAGAGGTTGAACAGCGATCGACATACCTGCTTTACCACCGTAGACATAGTTGAGCATTGTAGCAGCAATGTTAATAGCGAAGATGTCATAGCTAGACAAGTGGCGTGAGTAAGTCGACTGTAGAAATCAATTTATGCGCTTACGCATCGGTAAAGAAACCAACACCTGCGACCAAGCAGATTTTAACGTGGAACCACCTGAGGAGATAAGATATGATCAAGAGACACGGCAGGGAATGGGCGAACGTACGAGAATGGGGCATTGTCGATCTCTGCCAAGGCAGCACGACGGCGCTCGTTGAGAACGGCAGCGTCGAGCGTCTTCTCGGGGTAGGAGCCGTGCTCAGAAAGCTGCTCAACATGGGTGGCCATTGCGGAGGGGACGCTGTTACGGATGGCAGGGGAAAAGCGAGCGCTGGAATCATGTCTCGGGATTGGGTTTTTTAACAGGTTACCAATCAAACCGTTGAGCAGCCGTTGAGCACCGGGTACACTCTCGTACCTGGCACGTTCGCGAAATGAACCAATCGAGCGATCATCGTCTCGACTTGTCGTTTGCACGTTGCCGCCGAGGTGAGTTGCAGTACTTATTTATGGCCAAAAAAAATCATGCCGAGCGCTCTTCTTGCTCGCGATGATCGATCATCCGTATGGCGTTCCGTTGTCTCGCTTTTTTTTTTTCTGAAACGTGTGCGCATGGTACAGTATTCTTGCAGGCACTCATAGTTACAGCCTCCGTACCGCCCGGTGCTACAGCCTCGCGGAAGCTTCTGTTCCTTTTCTGAGAGAGCTCTTCGCTCGTTGCAGTGTTAAAATTAAAATCAGGAACCTCACACGCACGAACTTGTGACGAACATTCGAACTGATTCAGCCACGACGGAAGCGACGCATTATCTTTTTCACGGACAATGTGCTCATCCAGCAGTTGAGGAGTAGCACACTTTCTTTGATATTATCGTTGGTCAGACGATCATATTGCTGGCTAGCTACTTATCCTTGCAAGCCAGTAACCTAGTGCCGCTACGCCCAGGGCCGCGACGACAGAGCGATGCGGCACTCGCTCGATTTGGCCGACGTAACCGGCGCTCCTGCTTTCATTCCGTCGCTGACGAGCACGCGGTGTACAGATTTACTTTCGCTCCATGGCATCACAGCGTTTGCGTGCTCTGAGCCTTTACAAGGAGCTTCATCGACTCGGACGCGAGTATGAGTCTTCGTCAGTTTCATCTTGTTCTTTGCCATGAACATGTACTGATCATCTCATGCAGTTACGACTTCCATGGAAAGTTGCGAAAGCTGTATGAAAGTGAGCCCTAGCCCTGCTTGCGAGTCCTACTATAGTCTATCAATCTTGATTTACCGGTCTGTGATAGAGAATCGCAATTTGAAAGATGAAAAAGAGATAGAGCGAGCACTTGAATTCGGAGAATACATCAAGAATGGTACGTCTTTCATGCCATAGTGACCCAGCTCACATCCGCTAGAAACCCTGGCATTGTACGCTCTGCGCAAATATCGGCATCTGAAGCGGATGTACCCTTCAACGTAGAACATCGCCGTTTATCCCCCTTCTCTTCCAAGGCACTATTGGAGTAAAGCGTCCGAGGTCGGGTAGGGTGCCTACTACGTAGTACTTGCTGTACTTACAGAGTCAATGCCAAGCCTCTGAACGCCATCTGCAAGTGCGAGATGGGCGCAACTGCACCGAATCAAGGGTTTCCCTGTCTCCTTTATCGAACCAGCACTTGACCTGACACCACCCAAGATGTATCCTTAGGCCTCAGCCGGTTTCAGGTACACGAAGAAGCTTGCAGTGCCCAAGAGCTTGGCACAGATTATGAACCTGTTAATTTGCCCTCGTGCAGTTGTCAGGCGGACTACACACTAAGTCTGGGACGAGTGGTCTGTTGTATTGGTTTGACCGCAATCAGGATCGTTCAACGCTGGATAAGAAGTGGACTGCGTACGTCGTTGGCACTTTGCGTAAGCCTCAGCGACCTGACTTGACGCTGGACTCATGAGTGCGACTTCTTTAGATCAAATCCGACAGATCCGATGTGAACGCAAGTATTTAATCAGAGTCCTCATGGACTTAGTACGTTAACAGTGGGTTGATGCCACAGGATGAATGAGGCTTGTTGCTCAATGCATCGGTTGGACTCAATGAAATGAGGGCAGCTGAACCGGAGCTACGACATTCTTAACAAGGTACTGGGAAGCTTTTCATAGCCGTTGAGAGGACCGTTTGGGGTTTTATACGGCTGGGAAAGGCAGATCGAGTGCGAATCAGGGGGTGGTTAGTAACAGACGAGACGAGAAAGGCATTCATGTACTAAACGGAGGTTGCGAGTTCAAATAACCAGAAGCGAGAATGACCGACGGCAGATATCCAAGAACCCAAGGCCTAAAGCGCCAAAAAGAGCTTTTAGCTGCACGCATCGAGAAACGGGAAGAGGACCAGATATACCTGAGTGAAAAGTCTATGATCCAGTGCCTAGACGTCAAGGTCGTTAGTTATAAATACGAAAATATGAGGTAGAGGATGGAAAACGAACCAAGGCGGCGATTCACCAGTCAAGACATCCATCATCATCGACAGCCAGCTGATAAATAAAGATCGTAGAGAGCCGAGACGAAGTCGAAGGAACAAACGAAGCGTGCAGGTCCGCTTAAGAGCTAGACGTCAAGGTTGTCAGCTACCAGCATGAGAGGATAAGAAAAGGGACAAACGTTCACAGCAAATCAACAGTAGAAACACGCGTCTGAACCAACGACCAAGGAGCAGACGAAAGACAGTTGCTCGATGGCCCACCACACAGGAGTGCCATAGGTGACGTGGCTGCTGAGACCTTTCGGCATGCCAGAGCGGAGACGACCATCGCCAGTGAAGATGAGTGAGCCCGAGTCTCCCTTTGCGGAGAAGTTGCCGGACGTCTTACTGTGGTTGTAAATGGCCACTTCGATAGATTCTCTACCAAAGAGTCGCAAAGATAAGCCTCTAGTCCGGAATAGCGTCCCGCCGTAAAGTCGGTGGTGTTGCCATCCTTCCCGACGATGTAAACGGGATCCTGAGCAGGCGATTGGAGAGGAACTTGATCCCGGACCGATTGGAATTGTTAGACCAGAACATAGTGTTGATCCAGATTCCGCGGATTACTCAATGAGCACTGCCACCTGAAGTTCCATCTTCCAGTGCACGACCAGCCAACGCCTGCAATCGACGACCCTACCAACTCATCGTCTACAGAATGCCAAAGGTACGTACTCAAGAAGCCTGCTCGATGACACCGATCAAATGGAACTGATGGCAATCGTGTGCACAGAACAAAGGAAAGGTTTGCCCTTCCCCTCGCATCCAGTTCGTTACCACTCGCTCACCTTGGTTTCACAGGGAGGAAAGAACCGTAGACGTGGAAAAAACGAGAACGAGGACGACAAGCGTGAACTTGTCTTCCGTGAAGACGGTCAACAGTATGCCCAGGTCACAAAGATGCTTGGTAATGGCCGGCTAGAGGCCCAATGTTTCGATGGTCAGAAGAGACTAGCACACATCAGAGGTAAAATGAGGAAGAAGGTGAGCACGAGGTGGTTGATGGTCCTTTCCAAAACCCTCACAATCATATTTTCAGGTCTGGATCAATCAGGGTGACATCGTGCTGTTATCGCTTCGAGACTTCCAAGACGACAAAGCGGATGTCATCGTCAAGTACACAGCTGATGAGGCTAGAAATCGCGAGTGATCCATCATTTCTCCCATCGCTTGTCTCTGACTCAAGCTTTTCAGTGAAAGCTTATGGCGAGCTCCCAGAGAACGCCAAAATCAACGAGACAGATACTTTCCCCGATGAAGACGACGAATGCACGTTTGAGTTCGGTGATGAAAGTGAACTCGACATCGATGATATTTAAGAATATCCATCCATCAAGGCTTCCATTTCCCTGTAAGGCACTTCTTCCAACACCCGTCCGATCTTACCTTCGTTTCAGGTATCTTCCCCTGCAACCGTATTGTTCCTGCACTATTAGTCCTCTTGTTTTGTTTTACTGCGAATGACCATGCATCCATAGATGTAACATTAGCATCTATCGCGGTGTGTCTCGGACGATAGTCTTGTCCAGTAGATGCAGTCTTCTACATACCAACTCTCACATTCTTTATCGTCCGAATCGTCAAAGTGAATCACCTCATTAACAGAAGCGTTTGCATGTCAGGTATACATCCCTTCTCTTTTGTAAGGTACTCGACGATATCCTGTGCTTTGCACTTCACTGCCGCTCTCAGCATATCTGGAGTAACCTCAACTCTATCCTCCAACTTCCGTCGTTTCCCTTTGATTCCCGAAGACGAATTCCTGCTGTCCTTCCTCTCGACAAGCATCCTGACAAGACTCAGGTCCTTCCGATGTATGGCAATGAGCACAGGAAGATTACTTTTCCACGCTGGCATAGCGCCATGCTCCAACAGAAACCGTACAAGAGGGACGAACCCGGCTTGTACAGCCTTGGTCAAAGCGTACCCTTCATGCGAATTGGCGTCCGGAGGGTTCCATAAAGGAGATGAATATAGATATCGAAGGAAAGGCATCGGAACGTCCTGGTCGGACCACTCCGTCGACTCGGACTTGCGTACAAGGGAGCGAAACAATCGTCTCGGAAGTTCTGGACTGTGTTTTTTTCTTTCATGAACCCTCAGTCGGGAATATGCTTCGAGGACGGGTTGGTTGCATGTGGGATAGCGGAGCATTTTGGTGAGATCGTCCCCGACTTGGGAGGATTTGATGCATGCGAAGAGGTATTGGGCACGGTAGGATGGAGGAGAGGAATTGAAGATTTGGTGGAGGGTTTTGCATGTTTGCGGCAGAGTGTGAGATGTCGCAAAGAGTTGGATCTCGTAGAGTAGCTATGTGGACGGAAGAAGCCACAGGTTAGGATTTCTCGTAATCCGGGGGAAGTACTATTCAGTGCTTACTTCGACAGGTAAGGTTATGAGGGTGAGCATTCCCTGCGTGAACTACTCGCACCAGTGTTCAAAAGTAGCGACGAGGGACAGGACAAAGTTATCGGCAATAGATTGATGCAAGCCTAGATAGCAAGATAAAGTTGTATCTGTTAAGTATGCCCTCTGACTCAGACGTTCAAGTAGAACGAAAATCGAACAATGGTAATCGTAAGGTCGTTGACGTGCATGACTGCTGAATTACGGCGTATTACCGTTAACTAGCTCCAAGTGTGCTCATCATGGCGTCCCTGGTCGTAACCCGACAGAAGAAAATAACGATCTGTAACATCAAGGTGATACTCAAGCCTTCTCGGAACGGTCCTCCTTATGGTCGAGATGTTCTTCAAGCACTTGCTTAGCATCAACTTCATCTCCAAAGATGATGGCCATCTCCTCGAGCGATTTGCCTTCACGGAAGGTCAGTACGTCAAAACAAGAACAGCTGAGTCAAGCTTTGACATGCCTTTGGTTTCAGGGAAGAAGGCAGCAATGAGGATGAAATCCACTGCGTTCAGGCAAACGAAGAGCAGATAAAATTTCCAACCAACGTTGGCCATCCCGATCGGCGAAGTTTCGGAGAGGAGTACATTGAATAACCAACTCGAACAAGTGGCAACACTCGTGCCAATCGACCGTGTGCGAGTTGGGAAGACCTACAATGTCGATCTGGTTGGAACGGGTACAGTGCAAACACCAGGTCGATTTTGCTCACTTCTGATGCAAGTACCCAACTAACAGGCCCAAAACTCAGTGAAAATATGATACTCATCAAGAAAATCATCGCGATGGCGCCTTTTTGAGCCATCAAATTCTGGTTTTCACCAGGAGGGAATGACGCGACCAAGGCAGAGAGAACACTGAACAAGGCCACAAATGACGCAGCACCGAACATTAAGGGCTTCTTGCGACCGATCCAATCCAGGATGAAGATGATAAAACTACACATCTTTTTCAGCCACAACCAGGAGGAATTGGATAAAGATACACACAAGAGGTTCGCAATAGGTCCAATCGCCCCGTAGATTCCTTGAACCAAAAGAGACTGTCCTGGAGTGAGGCCCAAAGATTGGTACATCTGAGGTCCATAATAATTGATAACTTTGGAGGCATTGGTAAATGCGTACAGACTGTTCCCAAATAGAAACCTACCATTGATACCAGTGAACTGAGTGAACGCTTGTACCCCAGCGGCAACCAGAGTCCTCCGCAGCATCGCAGGAGTGGCCCACAAATCGCTCACGCTCCGACTTCGAACAAGTGCATCAGCTTTGATCTGATCGCGCATCTGGGCAAACTCGTGATCTGCCGCGCCCTTGGCCTCCGGGGTATCAACCCCATGTAATTTGTAGACGACCTCGCGTGCTTCGTCCTCTCGATTCATTTCGAGCAACCACCGCTAATAAAACGGTTGAGCATCATTGAGGATCGACCAAGAAAGAAACACATACCGGACTGTAGGGCAGGAATTGAATTCCTATCAACAGCATAGCTGCTGGAACCATCTAGGAATGCACAAGTTTTGAGTATCGACGCGGGAGCTGGTTCATCAGATTCACCTGAAGACCCAATGGCAGTCTCCATGACACAGTACCGTTCAGGAAAGAACATCCGTAACCAACCTAGGTGTCTATAAGCTGCGCGCAGAGAATACAGTGAACAACTGTCTACCCAGTTGGCAACGATAAAGCCTAAACCGATCATCTGCTGGTTCAGACCAACCATGAAACCTCTGGTTTTCGGAGGCGCAATCTCAGTCTACAGTCGAGAAGCAAGTCAGCTTTCCTGATGGACAGATCGAAGAGATGTCGTTACGTTGTAAAGAGGGACCGTCATAGATAGGATTCTGGTGTGCAATTTCTTGAAGGGCTGAGAATTGCTGGAGAGAGGAAGGCTACTCACCCAATAGCGACACCCGCAACGATACGACCAATAAGCATACAGGCCATGTTAGGTGCTCCTGATTGCATAGCGCAGCCCCAGAGTGCCCAAACAGCACCGAACTGGACGGAAGGGAGTAAGAAAGGTAATCTGGACATCCGCAGTGCGATCCCTCACCTGTATAGTTCGCTTCCGCCCCCATTTATCATTTGTCCTGTCGACTTCAATCTCCTATTCTATGGATCCAGTAACCAACCTACCAAGCCGCACCTATCGCTCCAAAAAAACAGCCACCTAAAACCCTTTGTCTCGACGCCAAGTACACGTATGAAGTGTGGGTCACTCACCGGTAAATGTGGAAACCACTGCACCTAACAGAGCATTACTCGGGTTGTGAAAGAAGGTGTTGAATTGTTGAAGTGACTTGACAGAAGATATGATACCACTGCGTGATATCGTCAAAAACAAAGGACCTTCGGGTCGCACGACAACTTACCTGTCATAGCTGTAGAATAGAAGGATCCTTTCAGCCTATCCAAAGTCTGACTTCACAATATTCCACCTACCCGAAGAGAAACGCGCCTTTGTGACAGCTGATGTTAGCCAGTTCTTGGAAAGAGGGGGATGAATTCACCGATGGCACTGAAGAGCGCTACGAAGATGTTATAAAACAGTCCCATACTATCTCAGCGTGCCAGAGACGAGCTGCGATACATCAGTTTCTACTTATATGAACTCGGAAAAACGACGGCGAGTAGTCAACCACGGAATATGTGTGATCATGGGGCCGCATTGTTCAGTACTTCTGCCGGCGTCGTGGATTAACTCACCGTAACGCCCGGGCCGGCATCTCGGTTCCTTCAGATTTCTTCCCACTCGCGCGACTACCGCGGGCGAAAGGAAGCTGCCCATAGGGGATTGTCGAACGGTTTTCATTGCATCAAGAGCCTTTGTCAAGACAGAGAGCAACAGGGATCGTAATGGGGAGAAAGCAAACAATTCAGAAACATACATCACTCTTGGGAAAAAATCGAAGTAAGTACAAGCAAACCTTCCTGTCGTTTTGGCGATACTTGTGTTCAGGAACAGAAGAGTGGAGAGTCCTGATCCCGGAAATCGGACATGCTTCAAATTGCCACGCAGTCACGGGTCCACAGAGCGTCTGCTTTGAAGCTTGAGAATGGTAACGTCATGGCATTGGGAACTCACTCAGGTCGGCGAAATCAGACTGATATCAATCATCGCTAGGTATTTCGGCGGGCGGGAAGAAACGGGGGATAAGCTCCCTGAAGCATCCTTGATCAAAACGGTCTCGGGTACCAGAATAACGGAGACGTACTGGTATACGGCCAGGTCTTCAGGACTGAAAACCACAAATATCACACGCTTAAGCTAAGAGAAATCAACCCACGTTTCCCGTAATTCAATAATAGACCACTAGCACTTACCTTTGCGCTGCCCTCCCCTTTCTCCAAAAAGTCACGGACGGTCCTGAGTGCGACCTCTGTTGCATCTCTGATAGGATAACCGTATATTCCGGTAGAGATGCTCGGAAAGGCCTATGACCCCCGCACGTCAAAGAGAATGCTTCGTAGATATGCGAAGCTTCCACACTCACGACGGTCTCGCAGTCGTTGTTTACGGCTACTTGCAAACAGACTTTATAGCTAGACCCAAGTAGTTTCACAGATTCTTCGGGCGGAGCAGCATAATAAATCGGTCCAACTGTGTGGATGACATGTTTTCTGCACGCCAATCACTCAGGCGACGATCAACAGGCAATTTGCTCACTTACGCAGGAAGTTCGTGTCCACCAGTGATCTTAGCGTCTCCGGTGGCACACCCCTTCAACGTCTTACCTACTCTGTATCAGAAAAAAGGCATTCCAGCGAGATTGGTTATGTCATCTACATTCGTCCAAGAGACCTCGGCCAGCAGCAGCGTGGATTGCCCCATCGACTATGGATTTTAAGATTGTCAGACTCCAGAAGGAGGAACGTTACAAGTCTTCGTACCTCCACCACCGCCTTGATTGATTGGGCAGATAAGCTAAGTTTACGGGCAATCTCTTGGGTAGAAATCCGACGCACCCAGCAGAGATGATGTAGCTGCGTTGACGATCGCATCTACCTCGAGTTTGGTAATGTCTCCCTGGCTTTTGATGGGGAAGGAGTAAATTGCAACCCATTCAGATCAGACATGATGATCCGCCGTGATTGCATGGACTCACTGAAGCGATACTCGGTCCAGAGTTGTGCTTAGTGGTGGGTAGCGAATGTATTCAGCCTGGGTGCGCTGCGGTAGAGTTCGCCTATGGTAAGGATTTTGCTCAGCGAGACTGACATGACTCCGAAGCAACCTGAACGGGAATTGGTTTTGAGGTCGAGCCGTATACTAGTACTACTATACCGTCACATAGGTTATGAGTTAGAGTCTAGCTGGCAATGCCATTTTCAGCAACTTATAAGCCCAAGTTGCGCAACATCTCGAATCTCGACCCGGCTGTATCATTCAAGAACTTTGTCGAGCGAAGTGTACATACTACACGGAGATAGACATGAATACGGCTGTTGAGGTCAAGTAACGTTGAGCAATAAATAGATTAGATATGTTGTGAGTACATGTATTAGTCTATGCGTGGACTGCCAGAGTTTTAAGTGACGGCAATGCTTGTGACCAGGGCGAATCCAAAGCGTGTGCGAACGAGGTGATTTAGAATGATTTCCTGGAGATGGTATGACTACTGATATGTCTAATTTTGCAATCGATTCAGGACATGGACTCACTGATGTACTCATGGGCGACCTGGATGGGTGGTGACAAGGGGGACAATATCTTGCCGAGTGATCTCGGGTGAGCCAGTCATCGAACGCTCAGCCATCGTACGCTCGGCAATTGTAGCAGTCGGCTGTATGGTATTCGTTTGCGAACGCACGGTGTTTAATTCATCTTCAGGCGAATCAGAGGTCCGAGCCACTGTCGTGACTGGTTGGTTGTGAGGGTAATATGATTTGCGTTTCGAAGATATGAAGTCGTAGACAGTAAACCTTCGAGACAGTGAGTGAAAAATCGTGTTATGGGCATCGAGAGCGCTCACTCTTCCTCTAACTGTCTGAACTCCGGCTTCATCTTGTCGAGGTTGGGGTTGGCCTTCCGTTTCGAGTGGGTGAGAGGTTTTTCCACCATCAAGAATTCGTCGAGTTCGTGAGTAACGTCAAAGTTCGCTTTCTTTGTCTACGAGCACGGGATTAGTCAAAGCTCATTGCACCGAAGAAGACACTGACGTCCGGTACAAAGGGGGGTTGGGTTGACTTGGAGCCCAAATTATTCCAGTCTACTCCCGACATCCACGGGTGATCTTTGATATCCTGGAACCCCTTGCCGGTGGGTTTACACCCAAGGCGTTGGGTGACGTTACGTTCTAGCAACTACGAAGTGCGTCCCGTTATCGTCTATACCATTGAAAAGTCCCTCGTGCTTACCCCGTGTATAAAATTGATGCCATGCGAGCTGCATTTCACATTCGCATCGTCGGGAAACTTCAACGTATCATTCAAGATGGAGAATCTCATCTTGTCTGCAGTACGTCCCTCGAAAGGTCGACGGTTGAATAGGAGTTCATATGCAGTAATCCCAAGGCTCCACCAATCAACACACCACGTGTATCCCTTTCTACCGACCAGTTCGGGAGCCATGTAGGCCATACTACCGGCGACACTTGTGTGTAACCGTCGTTCCGAGTAATGTATTGCGACGTTGAAGTCCGTGATATGTGCATGCCCTTGTGCATCAAGGAGAATGTTGTCGGGTTTTATATCACTGGAGAGGTTCTTCACCAAGGGTGGGCGCACGAGTAGGAATGCCCGTACCGATGAATGATCTTCCGTTTGTGAAGGTAAAACAGAGCAGATATGAGCTCTGTCATCCAAAATCGTACAGCACCCTCCGAGAGACTATCACGTTCGAGATGAACTTTTGGGAGGGATCATGGGCATCTGACACGTGAAATCATACGGTCTTACTCACACCGCAGGTCACCACCCAGCATCAAATCGAGGACGAAAAAGCAATTCTCGTCGTCTTGAAAAGCATATCGCATATTAACGATGAATGAATGTTCTACCTGTGGGAAGGTGAGAAATAGCCCCGGGGAGGAGGAGTGGAATATGTACCTCTTCTAGAAGACGACGTTCTTGAATGACGTTCGCTACTGCTTTTTGTTTGGCGCATTTTGCCTTGTCGATATACTTGAGGGCATATACCTGCTTGGTCTTCTTATGTTCTACCACCCTGACCTTAAATGCGGGGCAGAATAACGAGATTGTTTGATGTGGCGCCCAGCCGAAGACATTTGGTGATCCTTACCTTTCCGAAGGCGCCCTTACCGACTGCGCGATGGAGTTCGAAATGAAAGAGATTGACTTCAGCATCGAAATCGACAGGCTCAGAGAAACAGCACCCCATGACTCATTAAAGGGAGAGGAGAGAAAGGAAAGTTAAAGGAGAGATTGGCGTATGACCGGCTCGATGTATTTATTGACTTTTTGGAGAACAAGAGCACATCAATTTGGCATAATCACGGTGGCTTTTACGTCCAACTTGTGTCTCCGAACACGTTCAGGGCCTGATCAGGCTGCAGTGACAGGGCTGCACGCTGGGTCGTGCTCTCTTGTTCTACAGCTGCTCAATGTTTCCATTTTTCCATCCTAAACAGGTCTCTCCGTGTTCCCCTCTTCGGGTTGACAAGTTATAGCTTCTCGCTCCCACAACGAATCTCCGTCATTGTTCACGGCGTCACGGCTGATTTGCGCAGGTACCCTTACTTGGTCTTTGGTCCTACTGCCCCAACTTAGTGTCTGAGTCACATTGCGTGAGATCACTAATTTGGTCGCCGTTCTAACCCCTCTCTGGAATCCGTTGGCTGGGCCACCACACTGGACATGGTCGGGTGGTGGGAAGAAGCCTTCACACAAAGTGGAATCGAGGTTGGTTTCTACTTTTTCTTCCGACGTGAGGTGTCCGAAATGACTATAGAAACTAGGTGAAAGTGCAGCCTTCAGCGGGGACTTGATCACGACGACGTCTTCGCTATGCTTCTTGGAGCATGAATGCGATAACCTGAATCAAGAAACAGCCAAGTGGTAAAGCGACTGATCATTCGGTGGCTCTCATAACTTCGTGCGTTCCCTCTCGCCGGGGACCTTTCCGACCATGGACATCGAGGATATCAGGGATAGGGACGGGGTCAACGTCGAGGAACCGGACGGGTCAGAGTCAGGGACGAGTGGGATACAGCCAGCGCGAGAGGATGACTGCAACGGAAGAGGATCCGCGACGACGAGGTCGAGGATTCTAGGATGGGGTATGGTCGAGTCACAGGAGTCAAATGATTCATCCGGGCAAATACCACGGGAAGCAAAAGGCATCCTGAAACCCACTTTTTTGTCGCAGAGGCTCGGGGAAGCACCAACGGATTATCCTCATTAGTGAGACAAAGGCCCGGAAGTCAGGATACTAGCTATTGTATCAAAGTATGTACCTGACAGCGACTCGAGATACGCAGGCAAACTGGTGAAAGGAGCTACCGGTGGCCTCCATGAGGTTGAGCGATGTCGAGAGTGGACATACGGTTTCATTGTTCTCAACTTTGATGGCAATTGGACTACTCTCTCGATCTTCCTCGTACTCCATCTTTTTGGCGAGGGTTGGGCTTTCAGTCTCCGCCACGTAGCGATCGCCTTGATGAGATGGCCTTTCTTGGCCCTAGGCGGACGCTTACGCACAACCTTCGAATCTTATAGTGTACATGACTGGCTGCCAGCGTGTGCATCATAGCATGGCGTGATGCACGCGACTCCAAGTAATTGCAAGGTAGGGCGAAACGACCTTTATACTAGCTTCAGGAAGAAGGTAACAATGTGAGTTAACCTCGATGGGAATATAGGATGGACAAGTTCCTTCGGTATTGCCAAGGGGTGTTCGAAGACAACATGGCCCCGCCATTCTACGACAACTTGTACGCTTTCAAGGATGGCATGGTTGACTGGCGCTCCTTGGTATTAGTCTTGAGCGAGAAAGGGATGCAGACAACTTGAATACGAATAATGAATCGTGCATGTGAGGGAGACAAGCGGAAATGCTGCTGACACAGGGATTCACGTCGCCGGGAGTAGGAGACCCCGTTGAATCTTGAAGGTACACCACATCCTCGAGGGCTGAGCATGATCAAGCGTCTAAGAAAGGAGGTGAATCCCAAACACTTTGCTCTCACCGTCGACCGGGATCTGAATATCTCTGCCATATGTATCGACGTTTCTTCTTCGGCGCTAGCAGTGCCTTCATATTTTGCCAACCAAATTGTACAATCGGAGAGGAAGGTGAAGGAAGGCCCCAGTGCAGGCTTTCTGACGGTGGACGAGAGAGCGGATAAGTGGTTGTATGGACGAGAGGCAGACGTGTTGTTGACGATCTTCGCGGAGTCAGATGGGATTACGCGATGGTATCTAGATGCTCACGAGGAACGTCAGAAAATAGGTCCGGGCCAAGCTGCGAAGATGTTGCATGAACGTCGTCATGATTGCATGACCTTGAGATGAGACGGCGCTGAGAGATGGTGCCAAAAGCGGGGTGATCGAGTCCATTACAACCAAGCGGACCTTATGCCTAGACGTGCTGGACTGAAAACCTTGAATCACGGGCAACCAAACTCGATGGAGTGTTCTCACTGTGAAAGAAGATAGGAGGTCCTGGAGAAGGACATGCGCAGTCTCAATGTCGAGTACGAGCGATACGTGCAGTCGCTCTAGCGCTGTGGATAAGCCCTGCATAATGCTTAGTCCATCCGAGTCTGGACAGCAAGGACCAGAGTTCTCACCTCTCCGACTAATTCTTGGGCTGCATGGGTAGCCCTGTGAACAGAGAAGTCTCCTGTGGTATCCATCCACAGCACGGATGTTTGCTTGTCAGCCGCCAGAAACCGTAGGGCAATCTGGAGAACGAGAGACTGTGATGCAGGTTGAGAAAATGACAAGGAAATCACATCAATTATACCGTCTTGCCTGCCCCCCTCTCGCCAGAGATTTCAAAGACACGACGATTACCGAAGCCACCGACTAGCGCGTCAAGTTCGTCCACACCGCAAGTTATATCCGCGACGTCCTCCGTACGTTTCTGGAGCGCTTCCGCGTACAACTCATCCCCGCGGATTCCATGTGCGGACGCGTTTTCTGCAACCAATCCAATGCATGTTTCGAGATCTGCCAGGCTGACTGCTCCTGGTGGTAATCTTTGAAGGATTTCGATTGTGGACCCGGAGAAAAGCAGATCGGTGTCCGTCCTGATTCCACAAGCTTCCAAGGCAGCGACGAGATCGCCGGGGATGGTGGGGACCAGTGATTGGAGGCGCATTTTGGGCGTCGTCGTTGGTGGGTTACACGATGTTTACGCCAAACTCAAGTCTGTGAGCAATGAGCATGCATTGAAGTTGGACGCAGTGGCAGATCTGAGATTTATTCGGAACTTTGACTTGACTTCGACCACTCATTTTATTTCCAAACATCTCGACTGAATGTCTGAACCTCAAACAGACGTTTCCCGTCCTTCTGCACTTCCGACAGCGACGCTACATCAGCGAAGCGCAGTCAACGCTCTCATTGACCAGAACTCGGCCGAGTACCTTGAGAGTATCGAAGAAGAATGGAACAAGAAATTAGATGCCGAAGTGGAAGTACTCGTGGATGGCATGGTTGATATCGTTAGCCTTGCTTCTGTGCGTTCAATCAATGTGCTGGCCCATGACCACGATGCTGATCCCACACAAGATCGGAGACAAGGACAAATTTCGCATCGCTCAGGAATCATTCCAAGCTGAATCGCGTGCCGAGTCGATGGTATGCATCTTGGTTGTACTTCATGAGCCATTCCTTGACTTATCTCGGTGTAGGTACGAGCAGCGAACTCGCTGCTCTCAATCACACACTCTCTGAAGTTACTTTTACTTTTGTCGGATGAAGCGCAGATTGCGCATCGCCGGGATGTAGAACTGAAGCAAGTGCAGCAGGAGAAGACAGAAGCACAGAAGAAAGTCGCCGCTCTCTTGGACGAACTATTCAAACGACCCAGCACGTCATAGCATACGGAATAATTCTGTCCCATCCATATCCCATGGGCATCGCTAAGACGAGTGGAATGGTTGTCTTCCATGTCCTGGCAGTATGACGTGTGCGTAGTATCTTGCATTGCATGGGCTCCGTCGTTGACTAATGCTAGCGCTCTTTGAATGCTTTTTGCTATCCTCCAGGCACTAGGAAGGATGGGCACGCAGTGGTTTAGGTCGCGATACAAAGCTTCTAACCCAAACAAGGCACTATTAGGATCCTGGGTGCACAATCAGGGGAAGGTTGTAATGCCAGTGGCTCGTTACCTTACCTCACGGCGCATGCAACACTTAGTTCCTCGGCAGCACGGGTCTTGCCAACTCCTGGATACGTAATTTCATAGGGAGTATTCTAGATGCCACGATGAATCACCATTTGGAGGGCATGAGCTGATCAGAATCATTTGAATGTGATATAGTGCAGTTTTGACCGTATCTCTGCACCACACAGCATCAATCAGAGTCGATCGCACGACTTCATATCACAGACTGCGCGATATGGAAAGTGGGAGTCGCCAGATACCATCATAGAAGGCGTGAGTCCAATCGTCCACATTTCTTGCATCACAAGTGGGATTGATGTTGCGTTCGAGGACACTTTCGTCGACCCCACAGAGCATAAAGTATACCACACAGAAAGGCGATCTGAAGACAACGGTCGATATGTGATCGTAGGCACCCTGTTTGGACGCGCTTTCTATCGCGCCAAACCCTTCTTACTTCAACGCGGGCGCATCATCCTACGGAATTTCGGATCTCGTATCACTCACAATTCACTCACAAATTTGAGTTGACGTACATGGACAAGTTGTTGGGTGGTGCCCCACAGGAAATCCCCGAAGTGTATGCAGCGCGTAGCCCTGTGAGTCGTGTAGACAAAATTGTCATCCTACTTCTGGTGGGTCCCGTTATCGTCCTTGTTGGTTTTGAACCTTTGACTTGGATTTTGTCTTGCTTAGGTACTCCAAGGTGGATGACAAGTTGGTTCCTCCGGAGCAATCCGAGAAAATTGTGAATACGATCATCGAACCTGGAGGTGCAGATAGAGCGGAATACCACACGGATGGTGACTTGCTTCGATCATCAAGGCTGCGCTTCAGTACAAGCACGACTGGTATGATGAGAAGCTACTTTGAGTGGGTAAACAAAACATGGGGCTGTGTGTACGATGGAAATGTACATCAGTTAGTCTGTTCTAGCCAGATACGAGATTGGGACTTGGTATGCATCATGGAGTTTGGTCACATTACCACTGACGGTTGGTCACCAGAACGACCGTACGTGCTCCGTGGAACGGCTGCTTTCATCCCACACATCAGCTTTACCCCTGAATACACTCCGGGCCGGCCTCTCCTTCTGGTGACGAGCACATGAACATGATCACGATTGATGGTGATCAGGATGTAGAATTAGCAGGAGGCCATCTTGGCATCTTCCCCATCGCATCCAAACCAGTGTTTCTCAGCTCCAGGCTACAATGTCTCAAACGGCACCGTACGGAAAGTGGGAATCGCCCATCACAACAGATTCCATCGTACAAGGCGTGAGTTCAGTTGGCCCTCACCTTTTCAAGGGACAGGGATCATCGATAATTACAGAGCATCGCATTTGATGACGTGTTTGTCGATGCGACGGAGAGCACGATATATCATATCGAAAGTCGTCCTGAAGATAATGCGCGCCACGTTATCGTCGAGACGCTCACAGGGCAGGATATCATCCCATCTCCATACAGCGCTTGTACCCGTGTTGAAGAGTACGGGGGAGCAGCAGCAATCGCTTACGGAGGCACGGTGTACTTTTCAAACTTTGCCGACAACCGCGTGTATTCGGTCAAGGCATCGACGAAGACACCCGAGCCGGTAACCCCAGGTAACAACAGTGCCTGTCGTTCACCGTAGTCGCAATTCCCTGATCAGCGATGCTCCTTTAGATATTCCAGCATGTTGCTATTCCAACTTCGCTGTCCACCCTGTTCGGAACCATCTTCTTGTATCGATTCTCGAGGATCATACAATAGATACCCCGAAAACGATCGTCACGACGTTGTGCGTTATCAACACCACTCGGAAGGCAGTATTCCCCCTCGTCGTGGGCGCCGATTTCTATGCTTCCCCGGTGTTCAATCCGTCGGGGACAAAGATAGCCTGGCAAGAGTGGTACCACCCAGACATGCCTTGGGAAGGGTCGCTCATTTACGTCGCCGACGTACTAGTACAAGAGGACACGATCGTCCTATTGAACAAGACATATGTCGCCGGGGCGAAGCTCACTAAATCGGTCACCTACCCTACCTGGGTGACAGACACCACTTTGGTGTTCATCTCGGACGAATTGAACGGTTTCCAGAATCCATTCGTATACTCCACCATCACAAATTCCACTCGGCTCGCCATTCCAGAGTCTATTCAAGAAGACTTTGCTCAACCCGCGTGGATTCTCGGAGTTTCTCCGTATGCCATCCTAGACGACCCTACGGGTGGTGATAGCAAATATGGAGCATTTACTGCCTTGAGAGACGGACGCACTGTCTTGTATCTGGCGAGCCTCTCTGAAAAACCAAGCGTCACTGAGGTGGAGTTCCCTTTCTCTATGGCGAAGTACGTCAGGAGTAGCGGGGGTGCTTCGATCGTCTTTATCGCGAACAAGAGCGACGCACCAGGAGGTGTATTCATGTGCAAGCTGACGGGAACCTCATTCGTGCCGATCTACCAGGTTTTGAAATCGAGCTCGTTGAAATCGACATCAGCAGAGGACAAGGAATACATATCTCCCCCTCAACCAATCACGCTTTACAGGGACGAGAAACCGTTGTATGTGGTATATTATGCCCCAAAGAACCCCAAGTATTCGGGTTCTACCATCCCAGGCGAAAAGCCCCCTTGTATTGTTAACATCCACGGAGGCCCTACGGGCATGACAGCGCAAACCCTCAACTGGTCGAAGATCTACTTTACTAGTCGTGGTTATGCCTGGTAAGTAGACTTCACCTACGCTCCACACAAAGCTCATGTCATCCGGAAAGGTTGGACGTGAATTATGGCGGCTCGTCAGGTTATGGTCGAGAATATATGTAAGGATGCCCTGTTCACCGTGACCTCACGTCTCTTATCCATTTTCAGATCGCGGCTTGTTGGGAATTGGGGTATCGTCGACGTCCAAGACTCTCAGGATGCCTCCAGGATGCTCGCAGAAGCACCATATTCACTGATCGATGGATCCCGCGTTGCAATCAGAGGTGGCTCTGCTGGCGGGTTCACCACACTGGCTGCGGTTTCCATCGCACATGATCCTTCCTACTTCAAGGCCGCCAATTCGCTATACGGTCTCTCTGATCTACCAGCGTTTATGAATTCCACTCACAAGTTTGAGTTGAGGTATTTGGAAAAGTTGATTGGTGGTTCCCTGGCAGAAGTCCCCGAAGTGTACGCGGCACGTAGTGCTATCAACTATGCGAACAGAATCGTTACTCCGCTCCTGGTGCGTCATCTCGATCAGACAAGTTCGCACCCGGACTGACGATATTCTTGTTCAGGTTCTCCAAGGAACGGATGACAAGATCGTCCTTCCACAACAGGCTGAGATGATCGTCAACACAATTAAAGCGCAGGGAGGTGCGGATAGGGTAGCGTATCATCTATTCCCGGGAGAGGGACACGGATGGCAACTTGCGTCGACAATCAAAGCTGCGATTCAGCATGAGCATGATTGGTATGATAAGAAGTTGCTCTGAGGGTACAGAGGATTTCGAGGGCATGTAAGATAGTTGGTATTTTGACATTGAAGATATTTCACGCTCTGGCAATGACTGTTGGTGTAGATTCTGACGGATGCAGTCATGACGTGAAGTAGTAGCCGGTTATCATATGACAGAATACGACCTTCAAGCACAACCGTTGCATAAAGTTTACTCAGCTCTCCATTCTCCTCCATCCCCAACATGTCCGACATCAAAGTAGAAGGTTTCAAGGTAACACTCATCGCCCTCGTCTTTTCGCAACAAAACGCTCATCATGCACCTCTCAGGCTTCAGAGATCATCGCACGGCTCAGCTCTGCCTTTGAGGGCTTCACCGAAGCTGAGCGGACAGCCCAGCTCAAGAAGGTATGCGCCAGGTCCCTCTCTTATTCCCACCATTTCCTTTCCCCCAACTCACGCGTCTTAAATACTGCTACTCCCAACAGACAAACGCCATCTTTGAGATGCGGATAACAAACGCCAAGAAAGAGGAAGCCGTCTGGACGATCGACATGAAGGAAAAAGGCGCAGTATACAAGGGACCCGTCGAACCACCCGCCAAGGCTGGTGTCACGATCCTCGTGAGCGACGAGACGTTTGACCAACTATCATCTGGCCAGGTGGGTTCCTACTTTTCTGTGTCTCTGGTGTTTCTTCGTGCTCTCGTGTGGGGGACGATATGAACGTCTGACGTGTCTTTTTTCGATGGGCACTTAGCTCGATGGTCAGAGGGCGTTCATGACTGGCAAGCTCAAGACGAGGGGAAACGTCATGTTGGCAACTAAGCTCGGGGCTGTGCTCGAGGTACGTGTTGTTATCACAGGAGTGTGTGGCATTGACGACGTGCTCCGTAGACCGCCAAGGCCAAGGCCAAGCTCTAGACTTGCCGACTCACCCCGTGCATGAGTTTATCTACTTCGTGTTCACCATTCGCATCTTTCAACGTAGAGTGGTGACTATTCTCATTATACATCCAATGCATTGTATTATCCTTCCATGAATGAGGGGGGGAAACCAAAGTAAGCTATTGCGAGCAAGTTGCAGTGTCAACCAAAAAAGAGTGTGGTCCATCGCACTGAGTATTGGACAGCATGACGAAAGCGAAAAATCTAGACAAGCGATCATCAGAACATCCCTCCGAATAATCCTCGTTGACGTCTTGGGGTAGTTTGAGAATCTGGACGGAGTGTCGACAGGCTGTTGAGTTGTTTCATCACCTGAGCGTTGCGTGTCAGGACATGAAGCGAATAAGACACTGGAATGTTCACCTCCTCAAGCTTGTCCTTGCGCTCCTGAAGTTCAAGATGGCGTCGAATGCTAGGATTCTCCCGTGCAAACTGGATGATTTCGTTCCGATCCAAGTCATAGATCAACCGAGAGTCAATCTCCCGAGGAAACTAGAAAACAGCTCAGAATACGAGTTCCGAACCTGCAAACTAGACAAACTGACCTGATAAAAGAAATGGTCGAGAAGCTCAATGTTGATGAACATCGTCGACGTGTAGGCAAGCTTGTCCGCAACGACATCGAGGAAAACCTCGGGACACAACACATCGTTCTCAGTGCCGCCTTTACACCGCTTTGACTTGAGCGCTGTGAGACGAAGCTTCAATATGGCCAGCCTATCGCCGTACAACATCGCATGTCGTGCTGTGATAGACGTTAGCAGATCGACGAACACCCCGGTGCATCGTCGCTCACCGTCCAAGATTTGCGCAGGGGGGTAACGAAACGACTCGGGTTCCTCGTCAGGGCCTACGTCCTCTCCAGCGAGCCGTCTCTTCTTCCTCTCTTGCGTCCTCTCCTCCAACTCCTTCACATAGCCAATCAACCCATTCAATCTCCGGCTCCCTCCAATCTTCTTCCTAATATCCTTCAACTTGGTCTCGCACATGGCCACCTCTTTATCAAACAACTCCATCGCCCGCCCACGACCCTGCTCCCACTCCCGTTCATCCACCTCAACCTCATACTTGTACGGCTTGATGCAGTTCTCCACCTGATCCGACGTCAACCCGATCCGCTCCCGTAATATCATATGCGAAAATTGGACGAGTCGTTCGGCCGCACGGGGATGGTGATTGAATGGCTCTCCGACAACTATCGAGTCGATCAGTGCCCTCAGCCCATCCGCAACGAGCAGTGTAGAGTCCCGCCCAACGCCCGACTTTGTGAGCAGCGAGGAAGCAGCCTCGAGTTTGTGTCTCCAATATGTATCCACGTCGCCAGGTTTCACCTTGGGGTCAGCCCCGAGGGCGCCGAGTTCGGGTGCACGCTTGTCAAGCCAGTAGAGTTGCTCGAGTACGTCCATGACTTTATCGTCCAGCATAACCTTGAGTTTGGCGCGCACTTCGGGCTTGCGGAATTGCGTGGATAGGTCTTTGAAGCGGGCTTTGAGGGCATCGACGGTTTCGGCCACGTAGGATTCGGCGGAGATCCGTCTGTCGTTGTATTGGACTTTAAATTGGTAGGTGGCTTCCTCGAGCTCGAGTTGAACGGCGTTGGTGATACCGTGGAGAGAGGATGCCATGCTTGATTCGAGGACATCCATGAGACGACGGCGGAGAGTGTCGGTGCCTACCATGAGGGAAGAAGATGCGCCAAAATACTCTCTGTGGTTGCTGAAGAAGTCGTCTTCACTTCGTTTGGCGACAGTTCCGGTAGAGAGAGACGAGTTCTTTCCAGCGGATTTGGTGACGACACCAACGTAGCCAAGGTGGAGTGGGTAACGGTTTCCCTCGATGATGGCGGCACCCTGCTCCGGAGGGACGAGATCCATCTTGGTGACGACACCGATGGTGCGCAAACCCAGAGGGTCTACCTTGCGGCTGGCTCTGAGTGCTGGGGAGTTCGCAAGGTCGACGTCTGCGGCACAAACAGCCAAAATGATGTTGGGTTCTCGGATATACTTTTCACAAAGACCTGCAATCTTGTCTTTGAGAGAATCTGGCTGGTCCATGGAAGCGATTTGAATGTAGCCAGGTAGGTCGATGAGGGTGAGGTCTGGGACATGAGGACTATATATGCGGAGGTCGATGGGGTCGTTAGAAACGGCTTCTGAGGTGGATACAGCAAGGTTGAGGTCTGTGAGGGTCTGCTGGATGTGGGCAAAGTTGGTGATTTTGCCGAGACCGAGTGCGGGGAACTCGCCATATTCCTGGGGAGTACCATTACCGTTGGAGGGTGTGTGGATGAGCGTGAGCTCGATAGGTCGCCTGGTGACCATGTTGTTACCCCTGTAGCAAAGGTGTGAATGTCGCATTTGCAAGTATGAGCGAATGAACGGACTTTGGGAGGAACTCGTGTCCAACGATGGCCTCGAGAACCGAACTCTTTCCAGAGCTTTGACTACCGATGACGACTATGCTGGGCAGCTTGAGACTGTCGCTCTGATCTATGCTAAGAAGCATCGTTCTTATTTCGATGAGTTTCTTGGTGAGGTGCATGAGACCGTTTTGAGGTGCATCGAGGGAGTTATCGTTCGGCGTTGAGTCGGAAGGGGCAGACATGGTAGCTGCAACGAGGGCCGCTATTGCTGCATTTTCCTCTGGAGATCTGTTATTTCTTGGATTTTCAGAGTCTTGAGAGGAGCTGTCGTCTTGGGATCCCTTGTTTGTGGTGGAGAAGAGATCCTTGAGGAACTGAGGAGCATCGAAGTCGGGTAGTTTAACGGCGGACACGCGAGCGGAGACAGACTTGATACTCTCCGATGCCGAGTCTATAAAGTCAGTTGTGGTGTCTTGTACGGTTGATATCCACGCTGAGGTCTTGTTGCGCAGTTCTGGGAGATTGGTTCTATGGAGATGTCGTCGTCAGATAGAGTGTACTCGCCTTCGAACTTGTAATTCGCATATCCGAACCCGCCTGCACCTATAGTTGCGCCTGCTATTGGTACGCGGAAAGCGCGTGCTACGAAGCGGGGGATGGATGAGTAGGAAATGGCTCTGACATGGAGACGACGAAAGAAAGCTGGTGGTCGAGGTGGATAACGATGTCTCAGTTTGAGTGATGCATTTGTTACGAATTGACGTCGAAATGATTTTTGATACGCTGCTGTCTTTCGGTGGATAATTCTCGTCGACGACATCAGAACGAGAAACAAACCTCACTGTCCAAAAAAAAACATATCCAAATTAGGAATCTGGGCGAAGTTGCGGATCACCACAGGGCGTGACCTCGTCCCGGAGTTCCGTCTAGTGACTGGGGTGGTATTAAAGTAGGTCAATATCTCCACGAATGCTTACCCACAATGTCTCTTCCTCCCCCCGAAGGCATCTACGTACCCGCCGTTCTCTTCTTCGATGAGAACGAGCACTTTGACATACCTGCCATCAAGGCCCACATCCTTCGTCTTGCACAGGTATGTCTAACTCGCCATCACCACTACCCCACACTCTCATATATCCATACAGGGGGGCCTCACCGGATTCGTCATCCAAGGCAGCAACGGGGAGGCACAACATCTCTCCCACGAAGAACGCAAGCAGGCCATCAAGATAACTCGTGAAACCCTCGACCAGAATGGCTTCCAAAATGTCCCCATCATCGCAGGTTGCGGTGCTCAATCTGCCAGAGAGTCAAAGAAACTCTGCAGAGATGCGCAAGATGCGGGCGCTGCCTATGTCCTCGTGCTCACCCCGTCCGTCTGGCCAAATCAGATGACCAGGGATGCCATCCTCGCTTTCCACCGTGAGGTAGGTCATCCACTCCCCTGTCAGGTACAAGTCATCAATATTTAATATGTATTGATACCGCCCAGGTTGCATCTGACTCTCCCTTGCCATACCTCGTTTACAACTTCCCGACCGTCACTGCCGGCCTTAATCTCGAGTCTGATATCATCGCCGAGTTGTCTGGCCACCCTAACATCGTCGGCACCAAGCTTTCCTGCGGTAGCATCGGCAAACTTCACCGCCTTACATCCGCCAAACCATCAACGGAATTTGCAACCCTCGCAGGTGTATCCGAGGTTCTCCTCCAAGGTCTCTTGTCAGGGAGTGCAGGCGCAATCGCTGCCCTTCCAAACATCGTCCCTAAACTTCACATGAAGATGTACGCTCTCTTCAAGGAGGGAAAGATCGAGGAAGCGATGAAGATTCAAGCTTTGCTAGGTCAGGGTGACTATGCTTCATCTAAACTTGGTGGCATCGGAGCGATCAAATTATTGGTAAACAATTTCTTCGGATACGGTCAACCCTACGTTAGAAGTCCCCTCCAAGTCGCCACCGCTCAGCAGCTAAGTGGGCCTTATTATGAGAAGTTGGTGGAGTTGATCCAGATGGAAAAGGATTTGAAACTGTAGATCTCTCTTCTATATTTGTTCTTAGGATATCGAGTTGTATTACCCAACAGTTCATATTCAGCGAGCTGGTCGATTTCCCCCCGAGGTGCGTTTGCGAACGCCCTGCCATGCGAGCTAGTCCACCCGTGGATCTTTGGAGATGTTATTGAGCAACTTGGGGCCACTCCGTTTTCACAACTCTGATCACCTGTGGGATCCTGATGATTGCATCAACAACGGCCAGCGGTCTCAAGACATCACCATTCTCACCTCTATTTAGCTGTTTGGTCCAGGTCCCATTTCGAGGGAAGTGTACCCGTGGTCGAAGGAAGAGGTATGGGAATATAATCCCGTGTGCCTCGTCGTGGGGTATCCAGACGGTTCCGCGTCAATTCCTCTGTTAAGAAAATGGCTATGAATAATCCCCATCTCGTGGTTGCTTTGGCGGGTCGACGGCCCGTCGAATGTTCAGAGGTCCGTCATCATGACCGCTATTTTGGCAGTTGTTCTTCATTTGGCCAACTTTGTATATCGGATTACCCCTAGAAATCCCGGTGAAAGCTCGCATATATCTCCCCCAGAATGTATGGTGTTACCACTATTTCCATGGGACATGCCAGTGTATTCCTGGACCTTCAATTCGATTTTTTTTTCGAGGAGGGTTAAAAAGCGCTCACTTTAAGGTGCGATGATCGCAGTAGGCTCGTATCCTTCCTCGTATCCTTCCCGGTTTTGCATTCCACGTCGATATGAAACTGGGCTATACTCTCGTCTCCTTGATCGCAACTGCTGTGTCGGTAAGTTATCCCCAGTAATGATTGACGATTAACCAACTTGAAGTTCGCCTACTAATAAACAAGTTGGCATGAAGCTCGCCAACCCGGTCGCCAGGCAGTCTACTGGATTTGTCAAGACCAGCGGTCAGGGATTTACGCTCAATGATGGCGCCCCATATACTGTCTTTGGGTTCGTATGATATATCCTTTGGTTTTGCTTTCGCTCTGGATCGTCACTGAGGTTCGTTGCAACAGGGCCAATTCTTACTGGGTCTCATGGGTCTCTCAACCGAAGAGATGGACGTCACCTTGCGGAACATTACAGCGACCGGAGGGACGACTATTCGGACCTGGTCAGGATTGCATTGTCTTCATTCACACGCTTCATAGACTGACTGAGGCATCGCAGGGGCTTCAACGAAGTGACGGGCCACTGCCAGCGGAGACTACTACCAACTCTGGAACGGAAGCGTGCCCACCATCAACTACGGCCCAACTGCTCTCGAGAACTTTGGTGAGCCCCCTCCCCGTCATTTCCTCCAGTGAAAAAGGATGCTCAAATGGGCATTTCCTCATAGACAATGTCATCGCTGCGGCGAAAGCGAACAATATCCGTCTGATCGTCACATTGACGAACAATTGGAACAATTATGGAGGGATGGACGTTTATGTTGATCAAATCCTTGGTCAGGGACAGCCTCATGATTATTTCTACACCAACCCGGAAGTCATAGTAGGACTTTTCCCGCGTTTTTGATATGTGACATGACGATTCGTCGACTCGGACTCCTGCTAGACTGCGTACCAAAACTACGTCAAGGTTTAAATCGCGAGGTATCTCGATGAACCGACTATCCTTGGATGGGAGCTCGGTATGTACTAGTATATGAGGTGTCTCGAGGCTTCGTCATTCAATACCTTGCACAGCAAATGAGCCTTGCTGCATTGGTTCTACCAGATGAACTGTTTTACGTGCCTCCTCCAGAGTGACAATGACAAGCTAATTTATTCTCACAGGTAGTGACATGCACGACCACGACGATCACCAACTGGGTCAAGACGATGTCGGCCTGCATCAAATCTCTCGATACCAACCACCTGGTCGGTGTTAGGTGATGAAGGTTGGTTCAACTGGACGAACAGCACAGATTACTCTTACGAGTTCGTCTTTCGTTCGTCGCATGTCCAGCGTGTGACTGAGCTGCTTGATTAAATGTAGTCTCCCGTAGGTAGCCCCTTAGGTAGGAAGACAGTCGTTCCTAGATTAAATGTAGCGGTTCGCAGGGTATTGATTTTGATGCGAATTTGGCTATCAACACGATCAATTTTGGCCCTTGGGACTTTTCATGTGCGTTTTCTTTTGGTTACAGTAAGTCAGGTTGATTCATGACATGTCATTTGCAGCTTTACCTGTAAGAGGAAATCTTTATATTCGAGAGGATAGTCGAACTCGATTATTCTTTTATGATTATCCAGCACACCTGGGGTGAGGAAACACCCAGGTAAGTGCACGCCTCTCCACACATCACTATAACTCACCACACCGACGTCCCGTTCCAACAGCGCGATGAGCTGGGGACAAACCTGGATCGAGAACCACCGGCGCTCAAGCGACGTACAACAAACCAGTACTCATGGAAGAATTCGGTGTGTACGGTGCCCTAGACTCACCGGGAAATCTGGCAGGCGGGCTCGAACTTGACGAGTAGGCCAACGCCGGACGATCCTTTTTGATTTTCTTTTTTGGTTGGATGGGAACGTGGGCTGACCCTGATTTGTGGTGCCACCCGGACATGGTACCTATGCCGCGCAGCTTAAGGCTAGAAACGGGCGAGGGAGACCTGTATTTGTAGGCTCTGATCTTGATGTACCTGACCGAACCGAAATCTACCACGGTATCCCACCGTTTGAAGTCCCCATGCCGGCAGTCCGTCCAAACATGTAGGGGTGGTAAGACTTATCGGACTTTGAATTGGACTTATGGGACTTACCTTGTAAGGTAGGTGTTTTCCACAGCTCTCCGCTCTTGCTCGTCGCCTCCGAGTCCAGC
>JBBPLD010000054.1:0-117166 GCA_038089555.1 Chalciporus chontae | reverse complement strand
CCTAATCCATTTGTTGCCACCGTGCAATTAAGTTTGAGGTCCACCCATCCTTCTTTTCTTTTCTTGTGCGCTAAAGGTGTAAGGCACCTTGAGTCCCTGCCGGGTGTATTGATTAAGTTCATAACAAAGTGTAACATGAACCAGCCGGAAGGCTACAGTGACAAAATGTCCCGGCTATGCCGGCTAATCAAAACAATCTACGGATTAAAACAATCCGGACGAGAATGGAACGAAGAGTTCGATACAAAAATGAAAACAATTGGTTTCGATCAGATATTATCAGACCCGTGTGTCTATGTGAGACGCAACGAAGGATCTATTGAAATCATCACCGTATGGGTTGACGATCTACTATTATTCACCAACAGTATAGACCTAATGTCCAGGCTTAAAACGGACTTAAACTCCCTATTCGAGATAACTGATTTAGGCGAGCCAAACAAACTCGTCGGACTCGAGATTACTCGAGACCGAACGAAAGGAACTCTAAATATTAAAGAGACTCAATATATTGAAAGTCTACTAGAGAGGTACAATCTCGAGAACGCAAACACAGTAACTACTCCGATGGATACAGCTATAAAGCTTGAACCTCGAGGAAGTACTGAAGCCGCGACCACAAATATAAATTATGCATCGCTAACGGGATCACTCATGTATGCCGCAATAGGCACACGTCCCGATATAGCATATGCAGTGAACAAACTGTGTTCATTTAACAATAATCCAGATTTGATTCACTGGACAGCAGCCAAACGAGTACTAAGGTACTTAAAAGGTACAAAACAATTTGGAATCACCTATACAAAGAATAAAGATAGTAAAGGTTTTCATGGATATGCCAATGCAAGTTTTGCAAGCAACCATGATCTAACATCGACCAGTGGGAACGTGTTTATCCTAAACGGGGGCGCCATCACGTGGCTATCCAAAAAGGAATCTACACCCGCGCAATCGACAGCTGAAGCCGAATTTACATCAATGGCTAAAGCTGGTCGGGAAATAATATGGTTGAGGAATTTGTACACTGAAATTGGCTACGAGCCAAAAGACGCGACTGTACTCTACGGAGATAATAAGTCTGCGATCGCAATTGCATCAAACGCTCAATTCCACAAACGATCAAAATACTTTGATCTATCTAATTTACATCTTCGGAAGCAGATCAAAATCGGGTGGATAACACTCGTATATTGCCAAACAGATGACATGACGGCGGATATCCTTACCAAAGGATTACCACACACTAAACACGAACTTCACACAACTAATCTCGGCCTACATTAGGCTTGAGGGGGAGCGTTGGAGTAAATAAGACAACATATATACAAGCCACATTCGGCCGAGTAGCCGACTACACAATCAAGTAGTAATCTATTAGCTTAGTGAAGCAATAGAATACTACAGTATAATAGACAAGTGTAGTATTAGGAGTCTAGTAGATCTAATCCATCTCTTGACCCCCATCTTGCCCGCTCCTTGAGTCTACCAAATCATCCTACTGACTTAATTAACGAAAAGATACTCTATTATTGCATAGATGTATTTACTTGATATCCTTACACTGTAGATTTCGCATCAACAGTCCCGTCGTAAAAGTGTGCCGCGTTTTTGGGCGAGTTAGGGGTATCTTGATTATATAAGCGTCACACTTTGTTGGCCGAGTTTGCGCGGGACCAGTAACAGAAATGTGAGATTTCTCGACATATTTTGTCATAAATTGCCGCGGAAAGCTTTTTCCTGCCAAGACCTCACTCCATACTCCCGACCTGAGCCTCCTGACCTTTCTTCTTCAACTCACGCTGAGTTTTCTCCACCTGGTCCTGGACGTACTCGATTGATTTAAAGTATTTCACAGTCTTGACATGTAGCTCTGCGCGCATGTGGGTGAGTGTGTGCATGTGAGTATATTCCCACGCAACACAACATGATGAGGGGAGGGAGGGAGAGAAACGTACCTGAAGTAGCATCCTCGTCAACGACAATGAGTGCCCACGGATGAAGTTGCAGCGCCGAAAGTGTCCACTATCAACCGCACCCACATCAATCACTCTCCGTTTCACCTCTTTGAAATCAAACGCCCACTCACCAAATGATTCACACCCTCCTCGATCGCCTTACTGAGCGCCAAACTCTTCCTGAGCCCTGTTACGATGACGACGACCTCTCTGGCCTCGAGGACGGTGGCAACGCCGACGGTGAGCGCCATCCGTGGGACTTGAGAGATGTCGTTGTCGAAGAAACGAGCGTTGGCGAGGATCGTGTCGTATGCGAGCGTTTTGATGCGGGTGCGTGAGGCAAGGGATGAGCCTGCCCAGTAAGGGTGGGGTGAGATGAGATTGGGTGAGGAAGAACACGAGAAGGAGAGATGGACGGACCTGGCTCGTTGAAAGCGATGTGGCCATCTTCACCAATACCACCAAGGAAGAGCTCGATGCCGCCGTAAGACTTTATCCTTTCTTCATAGGCGTTGCATTCAGCGATGAGATCGGCTGTGTTTCCATCGAGGATGTTGACCTGCGAGGGCGGGATGTCGACTACCGGTGTCAATCACGAATCACGAGGGAGTCAGTCATTTTTGCAAGACATCGGGCCGGGGAGCCGAGACAAACAAACTTACTGTGCGAGAAAAGTTCTCGGAACATGAAGGTGTGATAGGACTCTCTGTGGTCTTTTGGCAAGCCGACGTACTCGTCCATGTTGAATGTCACGACATGTTTGAATCTGTGTCGGTCGTGGTGAGCGTGTACCGTAGTGGTGGGTTGGTGAGATAAGATAAGCGTGGGACGTACGAGAGTTTACCCTCTTTGACGATTTTGATGATGGCTTTGTAGGTAGGGATGGGCGACGATCCGGTGGGTAGACCGAGGACGAATGGTCGATCTTGTGTCGGTGCAAAGTCGTTGATGCTGGGGTAGAGGTGAGTTGGTGTGGATGAGATAACTCGGAGGAGATGGCAGAGACTGACCGCCTTGCGATGTAGTTTGCGATGTAGTCACCGACTGCAGCAGGATCGTCGCGGATGATGAGACCTGGGGAGTGTGAGTGGAGTGTCTGGCATCGAGCGAGAGACACGTACGCATGGTAGTCGAAGGAGAGTAGTGTCAGAGTGAGTCTGGCGGACGGTCTCGGACTGACTCGGTGACTCGGACTCAGTTGACAGGTCAGTGACACTTGATCGGGACCTGGTCAGATTCCTTCAGATTCACACTAATAGGCTGCACTTGCCACAAATCAACAGACGAGGGTATGCTTGCTATATAGCTTTTAACAATAAACAGTAATGCTGCTAAAACTCATGCTATCGTGTACCTGAACCTCATGAACCCAAAACCCAAAGCAAATGCTCCACCCATGGTGGACTTCCTTGAACGTCCAGAGTTAGAAGGCGAAGGTCGCGGTCGCAACATAAGCGTTCCACGCATCAACAGTAGCAGTCGGGAAGAAATAAGTAGATGCAGTCGTAGCGGAACCGTAATAGATCCCCGCCTGACCAGTCATGATTTCATTTCCGAGGGAGGTCACCTCACCTCCGATGACAGAGCCGGTGTTGGTAACCAGTCCAGTTTGATTGTTGCCAAAGATGAACTCTCTGGCGAGCGTAAGAGCCTATGAAAAAATTAGACGAGGCCTAAGCAGTTGGCACACATTACTGACAGAAACGGGGTTTGTGTAGCCAAGAAGGTGTCCTGCATGGTCAGCCAAAATGTAGGTCCAGCCACGTTCCTGATGGACGATTCCGGCGAACTCGCCAGCATCATTATACCATGGTGTTTCTGGTACGCGGGTGAAGCCCTGGATGCCACCAAAGGTCGTATTCTGTGGTAATAAAGTCAGTCCGATCTCGTTCCAGCGCAGTGATGGGATCGCACCTGGATGGTGACTGCAGGACACGAATTAGCGGGATGGGACATCGAGCAGCAGGGAGGACATACTTTGGGAACCAAGATGAGGGATGAGAGAATCGTCGTTACCAGAAAAGATGATTATGGTCATGTTATGCGCTGTCGCGTTTGTCGCAAGGTCGGTCAAGAATGCCATGGGCCTAACATGCTGGTGAGTGAGTATTCGTGCTAGTTATACACACTACTCACTCGATACCTGATGAAGATGATGGTGGTGAGATTTCAGCAGACAGAAGAACATGAGACTTACTGGGGTCGAAGTTGGCATAATCTACGAAGGAGCGACGTGAATATGATTCGGGCTGCAGATGATGCTTATGCTTACTGTTGCCAAACGGGTAAAAGGTACTTTCGGCCCAGTCTTTACTCGTGGGAGCATGGATCGCGGTGCGAGTTTGTGGATCTATGGGGGATTAATATCGAAGTAGACACCACTAAATCAAAACTAGACACACCGTTAAGGAAGACAGACCCATCCATTAAGGCTTCGGGGTTCAGAGCATCAGGAACGTTGTATATATCGAACATCCCTCCTGTGCTCTGGCTCAAAGCTGTAAAACGAGATTAAAAGGCGGCGAAAATACACAGAAAGAGAACATACACCAAGGGAAGGTGAAATTTATAGCGTAGTCAAGCATCTCGTCATACAAATCACATCCATACCAAGGATCGATGGTCCCGTTAGCACGACCGGAAAGATCACGTTTCCATGCATCGCGTGCGCGAATTCTCTCTCGCTTCGAGAGGCCATTATCGCGTTTGGTGAGCTTAGCTGCGAACCGCTCTTGTGCCTCGTGCATGAACTCCTTCTTCGTGAACTTCGCCTTGTACCTGGTAGAGGACTCCCCGGAAGTGTTCGGATCATTGCCCGCGGTGAACGTGAGAGTGGGGAAATGCTCCGGTTGAGGGTATTGGAGGGTTAGGTCGTAGCCACAAAGTGAAGTCCTAGATCCATGAGCATCCCCACACTGTTGGAGAGATAGCAACGTACTGCTCCTGGAAGTACTGCAAGACATCGGTGTCGTATCCGATGATTTGTGGGTACGTTTCCAAAACGCTAACCACTGGCAACAACTCAAACGTCTCTCCAGACGCGATGGACCCATCCCCTATGGCAATCCTAGCAAGATTGACGGGGGGATTCTCCATCTCGAAATACGCTTTCGTGATGTAGGGCTAAAGTGACGTTGTAGCCGCAAACCCACAAAGATGGATAGACAAGACTTACGATGTACATTCCGGCGTAGCTCTCGCCAACAATATGCAGGGGACGAGTGGCGAGGTTGGGAAACACTTTCACAAAGTTCTCCAAGAACCCCATCTATTGATGCATGAGCAAGGTATAGCAGAGACAGCGCTCGGAGATCTCACAAAATCGGCAGCCATTTGGTCTTCGTCATTAACTGGCGGAATGTCACTGCGGAAGTCCAGGCATAGCATACCCAATTTACTTACTATATCCATTGGAGTCACAAGTACCGAAACCTGTCCCGCTGTCGGCAGCCTGTCAAACCTGGTATTGAAAGAATGAACATAGCGACGTACACTGGTTGGTCGATCCAAACATAATCAGCGACGGTGGACCAGGCGTATTGGTTTTCGAAGAGCGAATAATCACTTGAGACATGGATGGGACCATTCTGCGTCAACGTCAGTTGATTTCCAGATGGATGGGGAGAGTGCCCAGACAAACCTCAAACAGGAGGCCAACAAGACTGGATGCGCCTGGTCTATGTAACGGTGCAACCTATGAGCAATAGCTTCGTCTGCAGGTATACGAACCCACCCTCCGTTGAGCCAGATTCCCCATGGTTTGCCATTGTCCTCAGTGAATGAGCCATCGGACGACTCGAATGACCAAAAGAAGAGGGTGTCATTGGGGTGACCTGGTCTTTGAACGGGGATATTGCCAGCCCAGTTGCGGGCAAGAGGCCAGGTAACGTTGGGAAGAGAGTCAGTCACTTGAAAGTCTACGTGATGAGTCTGCGTCAGTGTGAAGACAACGTTGGAGACGGGTGGAAACGCACAGGCCTGCCACTCCGGATTGTAATCGCAGCTGGGCATTCCCGGGTAAGGCTGAGGCCAGCTGCTAGGAGGTGTGCCAGACTGGGCGCTTGCGAGCAAGGTGAAGGCAAACGCTGGGAGGAGAAGGCTCGCACATGACTTCAAGTCCATGGGGGATCGGCGAAGGGGAGGGTATTGACGCTGAGGGTGAGTGCGACGTCTCTGTCGTCTTTATAGCTGGACGACGACCCCACGGTGAATAGGGAGCTGAGGCGGATGGCCCTCGACCGTCCCACACTATTGTAATGATCGTGGTCCGGTCGGTGGCCTATTGTTACTTTGGTGCCATATGGAAGCAACGAAGCAGACTCGCCATCGACCTTGGATGAGGATCTATTCTGAGTAAGGAACCGCCTCGTTTATCATTTAGACATATAGCCAATTGTACTTGAGTCCGTGGCAGTTCCAGGGCAGTTCCAGGTTGTCCGTCGCAGTTCCAGGTTCAACTGAGGTTGTCCGTGTCAGTTACAGGTAATTATCCGGTCAGTTACAGCTCATCACCGGTCATCCGTGTCAGTTGCTACAGTTTGTCCATGTCAGTTACAGGTCATCCGATCGTCTACCACGCCGTCGATAGTAGACACGCGGTGCAGTATCTCAGCAACACTCTGCCGTATTCCATGCCACCCATCTCCGAGCCTGAACGTACCGTGGAAGCCATCGCACACGCAGCCAAGTCTGCATTCGACGCTTCGCAGTTACTTCCTCCCGGCATTCCCGAAACCGCGCTGAAAATCATCGCCGACGAACTCGAGAAGAACAAAGATTCTATTCTAAAGGCTAATCAAGAAGACATCAATGATGCCCAGCTAGAAGTAGACGCTGGCCGTATGTCGAAGCCCATGCTGAGCCGGCTGGATCTACGAAAAAGCGGAAAGTGGGAGCAAATGGTAAAAGGCGTCACAGATGTAGCCAATCTTCCAGATCCCACCGGCGTCGTCTCCTATGCGTCGGAACTGGACGACAACCTAGAGCTTTATCGTGTCTCATGTCCGATCGGCGTGCTTTTGGTCATATTCGAAGCGCGTCCCGAAGTCGTCGTGAATATAGCAGCCTTGGCGATCAAATCCGGTGAGCAGTATCCCCGGATATCTTCGCTGGCATATGTTGAATCTTCTCCCAGGGAATGCCGCCATTTTAAAAGGGGGAAAAGAGTCGAATAGAACGACAACAGAGCTCGCCAAGGCTATCTCAGAAGGCTTGCGGCGGACGTCTCTCCCTCCGACATACATCCAGACCATTCAAACCAGAGCAGAGGTCTCTTCGTTGCTTGCCCTCGATCAATACATCGACCTGGTTATCCCAAGAGGTAGTAACGAATTGGTTAGAAACATTCAAAACAACACGAGGATCCCCGTCATGGGCCATGCAGATGGTCTCTGTCACGTCTATCTGCACAAAGATGCTGATCAAAACAAGGCTGTCCGTGTGACAGTAGATTCAAAGGTACGTAAACGCAACTCTCCTTTTTTCAGCCGAGTGACACGAACACGATCCAGGTTGACTATCCATCTGCGTGCAATGCAGTGGAAACCCTGCTAGTCCATAGAAATCTATTACCCACCGTCTGGGTAGAGGTCGCAAGAGCTCTCTTGATCGCTGGGGTACAGCTGATCTGTGACGCAGACACATTTTCCGCCATCCCTCAGTCTGTTCCACGTCCAACCCCCTCCAGCGTCATCAGCTCAACTGAGCAATCTTATCGGACCGAGCACCTTGATTTGAAGCTGTCTGTCAAAACGGTGGACTCGCTAGACGCCGCAATTCACCACATCAACACTCACTCATCGCACCATACCGACACGATTGTCACTGAATCAGAGGTGGATGGATCCAAGTTTTGTCGTGGTGTTGACTCGGCAGGGACGTTTATCAATGCAAGCACCCGCTTCGCAGACGGTTTCAGATATGGGTTTGGGACAGAGGTGGGCATTAGCACAGGAAAAATCCACGCCAGGGGCCCAGTAGGACTTGAGGGCTTGGTAATCTACAAGTATGTGATGCGGAGCAAAGCCGACAAGGGACACGTTGTAGGGGAATTTGGTGTGGGAGACAGCAAGAGAAGATATAAACACGTTCCAATCGACACTTCGATTGTCCCATTCTGAAATCACGTTTTGGTAGGCGTTACTGAGCGGCCGTATGTAGGTAAACCTTGACATCAAGGTGTCTAGGTGCGATATAATTGCGATGTCATGACACTCTGCTGTCTTCCAACTTGGCCTTTTTCGACGCAATTGAGTCGTCGGACTCGTCATTGTCGCCCTTCCGCTTTGTGCCACTTTCACTCTCGAGCGGTTTCTTCTTCTTTTTCACCATCGAGGTGAGATCGTGGACGACCGCGAGTTGGCCGGGGACATCTATTGAACGTGAATTCAGCTCTTGATCGAGAACCTTTGCGGCCAAAGCAGGAGCCGATTCAGTTGTCGCTTTTGGTGTCGTCTTCAGCTCGTCGACCTGAAACAAATGATCAGCCGGCATGCTGTTGACTCCGATGCTCGGCCTAACCTTGAGTGCGAGATCCTCCTTTAGACCCTCCAATTCCTGCAATTCGCCCTCAATCTGACTCTTGGACATGTTCCGGACAAGGTCACCGGTCAACATCGGCGAAGGAGTCGCTTTTCCCTTCCCTTTCCCTTTCCTGTCTTCCACTCCCTCATGCACGGGATCGGGGGGGAACTTGCCATTGAGCCCATCTTTCAGTTCTGAAATCCGTTCCAGTACGCTTTCGAGGGCTTTCTCCGCGTGGACTATGGCGTCCGAGAGTCGTCCGGAGGTCAGATCGAGAACCATGCTCAGTTTGTAATGGGCTTCGGCAATTTGTCGTGATGACGTCGGCAAGAGATCGAGTTTGAGGGTGAGCGCCGCAGAATAGTCAGTTATCGCCTGGTCGAATTTCTCTGCGGAGACTCGTCAGGAATCCCTGGTATCGAGACAGAACTGGAACCACACCAGTTTCTAACGAAACATCCCCAAGCGCGACGTAGGTATCCGCAAGTTTCAACTTGACATCCTCCTCCTCGTCCTTTCCCCTCTCGTAGATGCCACGAGCAAGTTCGAGGATTTCCCAGGCAGCGTTGAAGTCGTCTTCTGGTTCGCCATCTTCGTCTTCCTCCTCGTCTTCACTTTCCTCACTTTCCTTGGCAGCTTGTCCTAGTAGATCGACAATCCCGTCTTCCTCCTCTCCTTCATCTCCGAACTCTAGAATGGGTCCCTTTGTTGATGCAGGGGTGGCTGACGTTTCGTCAGATATGGTGTCAAGCTGCGCATCTAGTAGCCTACCTTTATCATCTTCCTCGAGTACACCAGATTCAGGTTCTCTTCCCAGAACTGAGGCTTGCGATATTGCATTTTCTAAGAGTGCTCTACCATATGAGAAGTATAAATCCGCCATCTCGGGAGCATCTTCCTCGTATTTCTTTGTCCTATGGTGAAGAACGGACCACAGTTGTTGCGAACTAGCCACTGGGGCAGGAAACTAGCACTCACTGCAACTCGAGAGCAGTGGCATAGTATTCTACTGCTTGTTCATACTTTTTGAGTGCGAATGCACGCCGAGCATGCTCAAGCGCGGTCTCAACGCTCATTTCAGGGGCAGGAGACGCGTCTGTGGGGACGTTTCTGGTGGATTGTTCATAAGGCATAAGGCACGACGAGGCTGGTGGTTAACTTACGATGCCATTGACGTTGTTAGGAGTGAATACAGCTGCAGCTGGTGCGTAGTGTGTCCAAGTTCTTGGTATTTCAGCTTCAAGCTTCAAGTTACTTGTTGATTGAAGCGGTTCAAGACAATGTAGTAAACGCGTCCGGTGACGCGAGCGTGGTATTTACGGCTGTTGTATTCGGCAACGACACCGGGACGAGCACATATTGTCGGATTTGTGCACCGGCGAACAACTCTATGCAGTACATTCGAACGTGGTATTCAAGAGAAGGCAATAAAGAACTAGATTACACCGGAGAAGACCGTAGGCTGATTCGAAAGAGAATTGAGCGCGGCAATGTGCATCAAGGATGGAAAGCAGTGTAGACTAAAATCCGCTGAATGAAAAATGACCCTGTCTATGCAAATGCAAGCGGCGCTGGCACTAACAATGTCGTAGTAAACAAATGGTTCAGCAGAGAGTATCCAAAGGCTATATCAGGGACGCCCCCGCATTCTGCTGCTGGTAGTGGCTCGAAGTGCCTTGACTGGCGTGGGTGAAACTCGAGTTGAAGTTGGAGTCCCCAAATCCAGGAAACGCTGGTAAAGTAGTCCCACTGCTTAGACCTCCGAATGGTGGGATGGACGTAGAGGACATGAGCGAACTAGACATGTTGCCAACAGTGGAGGGAACGGATGTTGCGGAAAACATTGTCGCCCGAAAAGGGTTAACACCTCCAAGAGCTCCAGTAGCCTGAGGTCTCAGCCCAACACCAGGAGCAAATCCGCCGCCTACTTGCTGGATTCCGGGTTGTGCACCCGTTGGGTGTTGGTTCAAGGTGTGACCAAAATGGGACGTAAATGCCGATCCGTTGAAGGAAAGGTTGTTAGGAAGTGATGGTGCAGATGAATGAGAGGTAGACGTAGTACTTGCGTCAGGTGCATTACCGTTAGACTGAGGAACTGGTGGAAGAGACTCCAACAGAGAAGCACCAAAATTAGAGGTCGGCTTGAATGCCTTCATTCCACCGAAACCAGTGGGTTGAGCCGTGAGGGGGGCGTTCACAGGGACTGAAGATGCTTGCGACACGGCCGTCGCGCCGGTTGCCTGGAAAGAGAGGAAAGAAGTAAACGGGGTCGAGGTAGTCGAAGCCGATGTTGTAGTTGTAGAGGTCATTTGGGGGTTTAGGAAGTGTGAACCAAGTCCGTTCAGATTGTGACCAAGAGAATGAGCGGCGTTTTCTTTAGGCTTGGTCGCGAACGAGAATGATGTTGCAACACTTGAAATACTTGCTTCGGATGTCAGAGTGCTAGTCTGTTGTGCATGGGGAGTGACGGCGGATGCAGCAGCAGGTTGTGCTTCTTGAAGGGATGGTTGTCTACCATCCAAACCTAATCTTCCAAAACCCATGGAAAGCTCCAGAAGAGTCGGGGGCTTCGGAATGGGGGGAGCAGGGGTCACCGGAACACCGAATGGGTTGCGTGAGCCTGTCTGGTGCGATTTTACAGGTTGAGCAACAGGAGGAGATGCAGATGATTGGCTACCACCGGAGTTAGTGAGGGGAGTGGAGGCTGGCCGTGCGGGAGCGTTTTGCGCACTGGGCAGTGATGTTTGTGGGAGTTGCATAAATGGTGCCAGGGGTGGCTGTGATGATGACTGTGGTTGTTGACCGCTCGGCAGCTGGAAAAGAGAATTCGTTGGGATCGCAGGCATTGGCGGAACCGGGGTTATCCCACCGCCGTCGAATGGCCCTATTCCAGTGAACTGTTGCATAAGGACGCTTTGCCTGAAAGGGTTTGCGCCGGTAGGCTGAGGTTGTAAAAAGCCAGCAGCCGGTGCGGGCTGCGGACCAGTGGGTTGTGAAGGAATGAACGTCGAGAATGGTCGATGCTGAGGGGCTTGTTGCAGTTGGGGGTCAAACAGAGTGGACTGAGGCTGGGTGGGTTGGAAGGTCTGGAAGGGCTGGAAGGGCTGAGAAAGGCTGAATCCAGTGGCTTGCATCTGCACCTGTCCGACATACAACTGAGAAGAAATGCCCCCGGTGGTCTGACGCTGAGCGAATGGGTTATGTATCGCTGGTTGAGTGGTCGTTGGACTAAATAATCCGTTAGGAGGTGATCCGCTCAATTAACCTCATCTGCTTACTTGCGAGCGGCAGGATTGAAAGTGGTTGTTTGTTCCTCAATGGAGTCGAAGAAATCCGCCATCGCTTGATTAGCTTCAGGTTCGCTACTGGCGTAAGGTGGAGGTGCATCGTTCGTGACTGACGGCGCAACCGCAGAAGTCGTCGAGGTCGAAGGGACTGCTGCAAGGAGAGAATAAGCAACTTGAAAGGCTGACGAAATTCCACATACCCGCACCTGATGGGGCCGACGGAGGAGCACTGCGATCTTTGGCGTTCCGGTCAGAGGCTAGTGTATTGGACTTGTAGTCGATCCTGTTCTGTTCAAAATTTGGGTCGTTGAGGTACTCTTGAAGCGAACTTGCAAGGGAGACTGGTGCCTGTCGTCCATTAGGGATAGTAGGTGTTCACTCGAGATCTGAAACTTACATGCTTCAAGTTGGGTATTGGAACGTTCAGCAGGTTCTGCAGTTTCTTGGCAACGCCAAGGTACTCAACGACCCGTTCTGTCTGTGCACAGAAAAGGGTATAGATGCTCAAGGCCTCTTCTGCGTCGTATCTTGACATTTCAAAATAGTGCTCTGGGTTGGGCTTAGTACCGCAGGGCAGCTTTATTAGTGACCCTCACCAAGTACGTTTATCACGCCCTCGTTACCCGCCTGAAATAGGATGAGAAGATCCTTGACGAGCATTCTCAAAGCTGTGATAGTGAGCTCATCCTCCAAGTCATCCAGGTAAAACTGAAAGGAGGTATCAATTTGAGGGTAGTTGGGCAGTGTACCAAAAGGCGTACCCGACATTCCACCAGAGCATCTATCATCGTCTGCACTGTCTTCGTTTCCCTAAGTAGGCCCTTATCCACGGTCATAACACGCAACTTGCGACCGATGATTGTCTTGCTCCTTTGAGGTGTTTTGGAGGATTTCGATGATGATACTCTCGGGGGCGCGGTGGTATACGCCTGGTCCTCCTCGAGGGTGTTGTTGACACGCATATCCCGATTTGTCTCCGCCTGAACACGTATTGCATCGTGCTTGAGTTCACGATAGGCTCGTATACGAGAGTCCAAGTAAAGTGCGTAATTTTGCATGTTCTGCGGGGCATTGTAACCTTGTCGAGGGGTGAGAATGATAGATCATACGAACAAATTGAGAATGGCTTACCTTCCCAGTTCGTACCGGCAGAAACGTTGCGTAGACGCAGGACCTCGGAGGAGGAGAGGTGGGAGAGCACATTGTCTGTTGCCCCGTTGCGAATCATCGTGTGGAGCACGATCAAGGCTTTAAACACGATCTATTCGATCCGATACAGTGGTTAGGGTTGATGCAGAAACAGACACATAAAGTTGTTTACTATAGCATTGGGTTCTCGTAGGCGAGGAACGAGGGCCTTGCAAACATCATGAACGGCACCGTCTTCGGACCAGGTTGCAGCTATGAGGGAATCTAGATACTGGTGAAACGAAAGTTAGTACAGAGCTAGTGCTTCGAACAGGCCAAGGGATAGATAGAGACGTACCTTTGACTTTGGTGGTGCGGGCTTTGGCTTGCAAGCCAACTTGACGACCTTGTCGTAGCTCGACATGACGGAAACTCGTCGCGGTCGATGGTTACCTGTGTAGTAGGGACTTAGTAGCAGGAGTACTACTACTTGGCTGTACCACTGCAGCTGTGGCTAGGGTGGATCGAATGATTTCCCCGGATTTGAAACTCAGCTCTTCGCGAACCAAGATTTTATTCGTGCGAGACTGATACAGTGTCGTGTTCAAAGTGGTGGTGGATTGGTCGGGCAGGTTTCTGTCCCGTAGTTCTGATTCTGAAGGGATCCCAGTGAGTTGAATTATTGACGACAGAATAGCTAAATTCTCACGTAGCCCCAACCTGAAATATGTCATCAATGCACCACTCCTCGTGAGACGTATACCATAGGGCACCAGCTAGTAGTAGAGGATATTCCTGCTCGTCTCCTCCACTGTACCGTTCCGCAACCAGAGGTCGATCGGGGAGGTCACTGCGACTATGGCACTCTTAAGCAGCCTTCGCCACGCTTTCGGCGCCAAGGTCCCTATTCAGCGTCGGGGAATCACCATACGCCATGTTGCAATGGTACTTGCTCTATCGGTCGCCTTGTGGACGCTCTGTCGCAACTACTTGAGAAGAAGTGGAACACTCTTCCCGCAGGAAGACGTCGTCTTTTGGGCTCCAGACACACCAGAAATTTGGGAAGCAAGGGCAACAGAAGTGAAGAATGCGTTTCTACACGCTTACCACGGGTATGAAAAGTATGCATTCCCTCATGACGAACTCCGTCCCCTTTCAAATCTGAGCTTAGACAAGTAAGTCTTCCTCATGCCCAATCAGTCGGTGCTATTCACGACCACATCTAGCTTCAATGGCTGGGGTGTCTCTGCTGTCGATTCCCTGGATACCATGTTTCTCATGGACTTGAAGGACGAGTTCGACCGTGCTATTCCAATGATCAGAGGCACCAACTTCTCTCTGCCCACCGTATGCTCTCTTCCCTTCCTTGACGATGTTTGCGGGATGACGTCAGACGTACTGTCTCTCAGAACACTAGGGTACCGTTTTTCGAAACCGTCATTCGCTATCTCGGCGGTTTGTTATCCGCATACGCACTCTCTAACAACACTCTGTTCCGGGATAAAGCGGATGAGCTGGCAATTAAATTGTCACCCGCATTTAACACATCAACCGGATTCCCCAAGTTTGCGGTCGATACATACAAGTATGGACACACCATTTAGGTTTTTGGAAATGCCTTATGATGCTTTTGCTAGTGGTCGTTCCTTATCCGAATCACCCGCTGGAATACTCGCTGAGCTAGCATCTTTTCAAATGGAATACGCGTACCTCGGTCACATCACAGGAAAGAAAGAACACATTGATCGTGTCCGTCCCACGATTTTCGTCTGCAAAGTCGACAAGACTAATGCTTGAGTTATAGGCTACATCGATAACCAAACTGCTGTATAACACCAATCTCACTTTGTCTGGAGGAATGTATCCAACGCGCTGGGATTTATTCAAGGGTAATCCCTTAGATTGTGAGTGACCTGCATCCATCCGCCCTGGAACCTCTTAACATTCCGTCATCCAGCGCGTTTATCAGTTGGAGGCGCCGCTGATAGCGGTCACGAGTATACCCTCAAGCAGTTTTTACTCACATCACGCTCTGACAGAGCTAATCTCGAAATGTGTCGGTTCTTATTTTCTTGGTGGTCTTTGAAACATGGCTCTGACTTAGCAACTTCTCTCAGACCTAAAATTTACATCTCATGTCATCAACAATCTCTTGTATGTTACCCCCCTCCGTCAACTACTCTACGCCACGGATTCGACCGACGGCACCCCTTCTTACTCCTTTGAGCATCTGTCTTGCTTTTCCCCCGGTCTATTGGCACTAGGAGCACACTTTCTTCCCTTGAACCACCTCGAGGAAATCGGAATCAATATCACGGAACTTGCGGATGATCTTCTTCCAAAGCAACGCCAGGACTATCTGGATCTTACTGAATTTGACCTTGCAGATCTACACCTCTGGGCCGCTCAGGGTATTGCGCAAACATGTTATCTTTCATACGCGGACCAACCATCGGGACTGGGTCCGGATGCGATGACCATGCGTGTCGACCCGTCAGGTGAAGTCAAGTGGATTGATGCGATGCGGAAATGGAAGAGGAATGGACAGCTGGGTTCACCACCTGGTGTCGGGGACAAGCACGCGTGGGTCGGAAACCCGAAAGCCAGAACGATGAGAGAGAGGCAGATGGATGCCATGAGAAGAGACTATGGGATCAAGAATACAGCGTATTATTTGCGACCTGAGGTATGCCTGTTATTGCGTTCCTCAAGTCGTGCCCCTTAAGTCACATCTCTTAGGCCATCGAATCGTTTTACATTTTGTGGCGGACGACTGGAGATGTCAAGTGGCGACATAGAGGATGGAGCGTTTTCCAAGCAATTGAACGCAATGCCAAGACGCCCTCGGGATATGCCAGCGTGGACAGAGTTCAGTCTGCGGGCCACATCCAACAGGATTCGATGCCGAGGTGCTGTCCTGCACTCTGTTCTTTGTTCATTCCCTCACTGTCTGCCACCAGTTACTTCCTGGCGGAGACCCTGAAATATCTCTACCTCTTGTTCTTGGACGAGGACGTTGTCCCGTTGAAGGACTGGGTGTTTAATACGGAGGCTCACCCTCTTCCGGTATTTGAATGGAGCTAACAATGCATATAAGGACGTTTCTTACTTTCATGGTTGGCTGTTACTATTACTACGGATTCCTCGCTAACACATGATTGTCTGGGTTTCATGCTGGTTCATGGATCACGCGAGTAGGCTCAAGGTCAAGTGAGATGGTAGATCGTGGGCGCAACTTGAAGCTTGAAGGCAAGTCCCTTTTCGAGCTGCGCCCTCAGTCCACTGGTGCTCCACCTAAAGATCAGTACTTGACCATGTCCTTGCGGCTCGTAAGTAGTATTAGTCTTGAACCAGACGTTCTGGCAACCAGTCATGCTTGACTATTATCCCGCGGAAAGCTTCCGGGAGATTGACCAAAACCACGAAAAGAAGTAACGATCGGGGTGACGGGGGTCCGCTAATGTCGGTCATAGTAGTCCGCCCGGACCGCCTCAGCCGACTATAGAGAGGGAGCACCGGCGATGCGGAGGAGAGCTTGGGCAGACTCTAATCTGCACTTCATAAGGCAATAACGTCTGGTGCGCCCGGCGCTCCCTCCCTTTTCACCATGGCAAGCCTCAAGCAGGGCGAGTTCGTAGGATCTTTGGATTGTGGAACCACGCAAGTCCCATGTCTATCTTGTTCGTCGAAACACCATTGATGTGCCGCTTATTTGCCATGGATATGCAGATCCGTGAGGTTCATTATCTTTGATCGATATGCCAACATCGTCGCACAATCTCAGTCCGAATTCCCTCAGTATTATCCCAACCCAGGGTGAGTTTACATGCTGCATACCTGATGGCCATTCGTGACTCATAACTATCGTCCGACTGGGTAGATGGCACGAACATGATGCCGACGAGATACAGAAGGTTTCGGAAACCTGTATCGTCAAGGCTTGCGAAAACTTGGAGAGCGAAGGCTGGACCAAAGAGAGTGTGAAAGTGATAGGTTCGTGCTTTTTTGTATGGTGTCTGTTGCCGTTCGATCTCACTGCCGCTTTGCAGGTATTACGAATCAACGAGAGACGACTGTCGCGTGGTCAAGAATTACCGGAAAGCCGCTATGCAGAGCCATCGTATGGACTGACTCGAGGACGAAAAACACCGTCGCCCATTATGAGCAGGTGCTTGCCACATCTGGGCTCGAAGTTGCACCTGGTCAGTTCAAAAGCGGAGAAGAGGGTATCAATGCCCTCCGTGACATGTAAGCGACTCTGTTCATCTGCCTAAAAACTACTCTTAGAGGGTACGTAGCACCGGGTTGAAGCTTTCCACATATTTCTCTGCCATCAAGTTGCGCTGGATGATCGATAACTACCCTGAGGTCAAGAAAGCTCACGAAGAAGATAACTTGCTCTTTGGCACGGTGGAATCATGGGTTGTATACGTATGTATTTCACCTCTCTAATGGTACAGTGATGGAGACCCGAATCGGCACAGAACCTGACCGGGGGTCCACAAGGAGGTATTCATGTAGGGGACGTTACCAACGCATCGCGGACGCTTCTTATGAACCTACGCAAACTCGAGTGGGACGAAACCATGCTCAAATTTTTCGGCCTTCGACGATCTATCCTTCCGAAGCTTGTTTCATCCTCGGAAGTGTACGGCCATATTTCCGACGGACCGCTGAAGGGTGTTCCTATTGGTGGTCTCGTTGGTGATCAACAAGGCGCGCTGGTTGGGAACAAATGTTTGAAAGAGGGGGAGGCTAAGTGCACTTACGGAACCGGGGCATTTTTGCTATTTTGCACTGGTGGCGAGATTATCCAGAGCAGCCATGGGCTTCTGAGCACTGTAGCTGGCTTTTCCATCGGGCTAGCTTCTATTACTGACGCTTGAGTTAGGTTGCATACCAACCTGGTCCTGGAGCCGCCCCCATTTATGCGTTGGAAGGAAGCAGTAAGTTCGCAAGCTTTCTCACCGTCATGGTTGTTGACGGACCCGCTCTTTAGTCGGAGTTGCAGGAAGTGCCATCAAATGGTTTGTTCTTTGGTCTAGTTTTGCACTGTCAAGTGTTAATCAGCTCCAGGTTGAGGGATTCTATGGGCTTCATCAAGTCTGCCGGCGAGATCAATGATCTTGCACGGTCTATACCAGATACCGGAGGTGTTTACTTCGTGACTGCGTTCTCAGGTCTCCTAGCTCCTTACTGGGACCCTGGAGCTGCTGGATTACTCATCGGTATGATCATCTCTTCCTGGGTTTTGAGCATGGTATAACATAATATCACAGGATTGTCATCATATACCACTCCTGCACATATCGCGCGTGCAACGATAGAGGCAAATGCATTCCAAACAAGGGCAATATTGGAGAGCATGAAGCTGGACTCCAAGACCGATCTCAAACATCTTAAAGTCGACGGAGGAATGACGAACGGTGATGCTTGCATGGATATCTTGGCCGATATCGGGGGTTTCGATGTCATCAGACCTGAAATGAGGGAGTACGTGTTCTTTACCCCGTCTGACCCCGCCTTTTCACTGAACACGGAATCAATAGGTCGACGGCATTGGGTTCTGCCTTGTTGGCGGGGGCCGCTATCCGCCTCTTCGGATGGGACCTACTGAAGCCAGAGACACTCACTGAAGTAAATACCAAGGGCAGCGTAGAATTCAACCCCCGAACCACCACGGAACAACAGGAGAAGGCATGGACGGCATGGCAGCGCGCTGTCGAACGATCCAGAGGATGGGAAGAAGGCGTCGCAAATTGAGCACGCTCTTCTGGGGGGAAGAACGATGTCACGGGGATATGTGGTTGTATGAGTGCTAAATTAATGTATGTTTAGCAAGATGAAGAAGCACTGAGCGACAACTGTGTCATCATCATCTAAAATTTTTTAGTGGATCAGATTTCTTTTTCGTCCTTCCGCTGCTTGCTCCACCTCCACCACGGCCGCCGCGCCCTCGGCCACGGTGTCCCGTAGACGGCTTCCTGAATGGTACGAAGCCACCATTTGGATTCAATGGAGCGCTTTTTCCTGCCTCCAAGTCAGAAACTGGGGCAATGCGGGGCAACAGATACTTCGGCACATGCTTCATGTGTGCCTGTACTCTCATAGGATGCAGCGGCTTATCGTGGCGAAGGTAGTCGAGGTCAAGGGGGTTGTCTTCGAAGTGTGCCTGCGCCATACGAGTAAGGCCCCGTGCCAACACAATCCATGTTTACGCACCTTGAGCTTCTCAGAGTTGAGAATTTCCGCTTTTAGCTCCTTTATCCTCGCTTCCTTGATGGTGCTCCGGGTCACGGAACGCAAGGCGTCCTCCATTCTGTATCTGAATGCCTCGACCTGTTGCATATCAAATTTGTACTCCTTGATGGCGCTCCCCTTGGCTGCTTGTTCTTTCTCGATTTTTGCGAATACACTCTCGTCCTTTTTCGCACTCTTGAGGCATCCCACTACTTTGTTTTTTCCCCATTGATCTGCAGGAACCACGAAAGAGAGGGACATCCCAGTACGACCTGCGCGGGCCGTACGTCCAACGCGATGTGTATATGATTTAGAGGATGATGGAAGATCGAAATTCAGCACACAGGCAACGTCCACGAAATCAACGCCGCGGGTGACACCGTATTCTTTGTCTGATGATTTCTTTTGTTTGCGCTTCGGTCTTGAAGGTCCAGGTTGGGGCGATGGAGATCGTTTTCGTTTTTGAGATGAGTCTTTTTGAGATGAATCCCCCGAAGCTGGAACTTGAGGATCAGACGTCTCTGCTGTGCGAACCTGGTCAGGACAATGCGTGCATAGGATGGTGGTACCAACCATCTGTTCCCTGAGTAGCGTCATGTGGGGCTTCTTCTCCATCTTCCTGTTCATCGTCGCTATCCCTCTCCGCCTTTCCGCCGCTCTCGTCCGTAGCGATGATGTAGTCATAGACACCCTTATTGAATTCTTGAACAGTGTGGTATCTTAAGAAAAGTGAGTAAGCCTGCATAGAAGGGGAAAGGGATTTACCTGCCTGGAGTTCAAAGGGAGTTCCGAGTTCAGAACACAGCTTTTGATTGAAAATTGCTCTAGGAAGAGTTTAAGACGGTAACCGCGGTCTACGTCGTTAACGAAGAGTATACATTTGCCTTTGATGAGGCGGAGTTTGAGGATCACGTAGGTCAGCAGAAACTTGTCGACTTCAGAACACCTTGTAAACGAGCTAAGTACCACCAATGGGCGTAACGAGATATGGGCATACCGCACAGCGTATTGAGTGAGAAGAGCTGCCTCATCATCATTTTCTTCCAGTTTTAAAATGGTCTACGAAACCGAAGTAAGTACAATGTAGCGGACAAGAGAAGATGAACGTACTGGACTGCGTAGAGTGAGGCCCTTCAACGTTTCTACGTCATCCGTCATTGTGGCACTCATCAAGAAAGATTGATGGATGTTAGGCAAGTAACCTCCCCCAAAGATTTGGCGGACGTCTTCATCATGGCCATACGAAAGTATAAGGTCGGCTTCATCGATCACCAAGGACTCGAGGGATGATAGACAAAGTGCCTGTTGATGCATTAGACCAGTCTTACGAGGGGTTGTCTGACATACCTTCGATTGAAGTAACCCGAGCACCCGTGTTGGGGTCGCAATGACGATGTCAGGCTTGTCTGCCAGAAGGGCACTATAGTCGAGAATGAGACGACGCCCGAAACATAAGAAACCTAACCGAACCGCTGTAGATGAGACGCAGTACCACTCGCGGCATTTGATGTAACGACATCTTTGTCGCAGTACGCTACGAGACCCTGCAGACATGAATGCACTTGTTCGGAAAGCTCTCTTGTAGGAACGAGGATCAAAGCACGAGTAACTCGATATGATGGGTCGAAAGTTGATAACGCCTACGAGGGCGACTGTGTAAGATGCGATACCCGAGGTATGTGGGTCTGATGAACTCACGGATTTTGCACTCAAGATTTTTTGCACTACCGGGATACAATATGCAGCGGTCTTTCCGCTCCCTGTGCGTGCCCTTGCAAGTATGTCGCGGTTCTCGAGGGCGATTGGAATAGCTTTTGCTTGTACAGGTGTGGGTTTTGCAAAACCCATGTCAGCAAGTGCCCGTAGGATGCGAGCATCAAGAAGATGAGAAAAGGAGGAAAAGGTTGACTTTCCATCAACCTGAGCACCACCAGACATCTTGAAGATGATACTGCAAGATAGATGGACTCCGATGGCTGGTGGTATGAATCTATGATGCCTTACTTGGAGACAAGCTCACACGAGACTACTATGCTTGATCTTATAACTTACTGCATGTCATTCATACATTTGCGTATACCAACATGAGCACGCCCACGGTCAAGACACACGAATCGGAGGAATCACCCAGCAGTGGAGGCGAGGCATATTGTGGGATGTGGGTCTCATTTTGTCACTTACCGTTTAACCAAATTCTTAGCCTCGATTGTCCCAAAGCTGCCGTAGACAATATGCTAGGTATACGTGCCCATCTTGCAATCTTTTCTACTGCAGCCTAAACTGTTTTCGGTCGGAGGTATGCTCGTTTGGCGTGGAGACTGCGTTGACTATCTGATGATTGTACCCCGAAGGAACATTCCCGATGCTCAGAAACATTCTATCGCAAGGAGCTGGAGACAAGCATCAAGACGGAGTCATCGAAAACAGCGGAGGAACGCATCAAAATGCTTGAGCTTTTGAAGCGGATCGAGGAGCAGAACGCCGAAGAGGACAAGCTTCAGCTTTCCGACGAAGACAGTGAAGAAGATGACCTGGCACAACGTTTGTCCGCAATAGACATAAGTGAGTCCTCTTTCTCATTTTCGGCAACCCACTTAGACGATCGTATTTCAGCCTCTGCATCAGCAGATGATTTACTCCGTGTCTTGACCAAACAGGAGAGAGACAAGTTCTTTATGGCACTCAGGAATCCATCGAGCGGGCTAGCACAGCAACTCCTACAAAGTGCAGAGCTCGACAAGACCAGGCAGCTGCCGTGGTGGGAAGAACCCTGCGATGAGGAGTCATATCCTCATTGGGTGAAGCCTGACTTGATGCATGTTCCAAACAATCTCATAACTCAACCTACGCATGGCGTCTCTCTGATGTATAACATCTGTGCTGTGCTGTACGTCTCGCTTGCTACCCCGGAACTGAACTGACATGAGCAACAAGGCTCTAGTCTCGCTTACAGCTATGTTACTCGCCATCTATCTATGTCTCCATTGTCATCAACAGAAAGCGACCCTCATGGCAAACGTGAGGCGTGTAGGATACTATCGCAATCCGTTCCATTCTTGGTGGATCACCGGTCAAAATTGGTTCACATGTCATTGACCGATACAACCCTCGCGTTTTGGTCGCGGCTTGATCCTGTAAGTTGGCGGCCGTGTCGAGCGAGTTTTGATTTAACTAATGCCGAGTAGGGAAGTATTGATAACAACGTCATAGGGGTGTTGCTCGAGGATATTGCAAAACTCTTGCGCCCTCGGCGGGTAACTGTGACCACAGATTCACAGAGGGGCGAAGAAAGGACGGCACATCTGACATCGAATCACCCCATGGCAATAACCATAATGGCCATCTCCGACTTAGCCTCAGTTTTCAACGATGTCGTGGATGTTCCTACCGTCTCGCGCCGACCAAACCAAGTCGTAATGAAGTTGACGTTCTACGCTGCACATATTCTGTCAACGCCGTCTTCCTTGTTACACACTCTTGCCGATGAAGCTTCTCTGCTCTCGAAAACCATCAGCATGGAGGGGCGCGAAAGGTGAACCGGTGGACCGGGACGGGCGAGAGTCCCCTTGGTAGGCCTGCCTGGTGTGCTGTTGTCCTTGTCGTAGGTTGTAGTTCTTTGTCGTCGCTAGTCCTCATCCAAGCCCTTCCGCCTCCTCTGGGACAGCTAGCCTCCACTGGTAAGTAAGTTGCATGCGTTCAAGAAAAGCAGTCGAGGATCGGTGAAACACGGATCTCACAATATTTATAGAATATGTATACAGTCATAGTTTTCTACCTCGCCTCTAAGTATTTATCCGTTTCGGATTCGCTGTGGTATGAATTGGCGTAACCAACGGGAGTATGTGTATGCAGAGCGGTTCGAGCTATTTTCTGTCTGCCATCGGGTTGCATTATTTATGTCATTACTTCACAAAGATGCGCGAGAGGGCGACCCGGTGTACTACTGTGAGTGCCGAGTGCGGCGTCCCGAAGCATCCCGAGTTCTCTTGAGGCCAATCATTCAAACAGGCACGGAGGCCGCACGGGTTAGCCACCTGACTGTCTGCAATTTAATACGGAGAGCCAACGAGTACATCCAAGTCCAGTGTGCTAAATGGTAAATGATCAAATTAGCAAACTACTACGTGGTTACGCTACAAAAGACTGACGAGCGAGGGGTGCTGCCGCCGATCACCTTGCTGAAACTTCAACAGGGCATTTCATACCCCGAAAAACTATCAAAAAATACATGCCACACGTTGACATTGGCTGACAGCCACACGGCCTCTCACGCCCCACGAGTGGTGTCCCCCATCGCATCACGGCCGCATGACATATAACTGGTCAGAGCGTCCAAAGTTCTGAAAATATTCGGATCTACCTACTTGAGGTATTTGGCCAAACCCATTTCGAAATTTTAACATTGGTATTCATTGGTATCATAGCACACTGAGATATACTTAGCCCCTATCTCGGTTATATCTAATTCTGGGCGCTAATCTTGGTCCTGAGTTGTGATTAATTTAGTTGTGACTAGGAGGGTACCCTCGACGACCACACCCCTCTGACTGATGAGGTTCGAGGACCCTCGCAGTAAGTGTCTCACCCGATAAACAGATAAAACGAGCGGCAATTTGACAAACCTCTATTCTTTATCGTATCGCGAGCGACTACGGTTCTCTTCGTTTAGATTAAGTCTAACGACCGATCATGTCCGACTCAAGCTGCGGTAACGGCGGTGGTGCCGATAGTTACACTAGCCTTCGCATTGGCTCGATCTTCGTGATCCTCGTAACCTCTGCCTGTGGTACATTCTTCCCGATTCTCGCTCGGAGAACTTCTTGGCTCAGAATTCCCATTCCCGCATTTGAGTGAGCCTCATCGTTTTTGCCCGATTTTCGCTGAGCTTCTTTTGCTAATAGGTTTGCCAAATACTTCGGATCTGGAGTTATCGTGAGTTTAATTCATCGGGTTCCTGGCTTTTCTTACCTCGTGCAAAGGTTGCAACTGGATTCATCCACCTGTTAAGCCCTGCCGCTCAGGAGCTTGCATCACCATGTCTCTCGCCTGCATGGCAGGCTTATGTGAGTCTACCTCTGCCCGTCTTTTTTTTGCCTCGCTAATCGGAAGGCACCACAGCCATATGCTTTTGGTCTATCGATGCTCAGTCTTTACTGTATTTTCGTCGTCGAAGTAATTGCTTTCCGTATCGGTTCAGCAAAACTGGAGAAAGCAGGAATCAACCCTGGTATGTCTTATTCTCCGTTAGAAAAGCTTTCTGACACCTTGTAAAGATCATCTTGGACACGGGGACATTTCTCACGTTCTCGAGGGTGCTCCTGTGCAAGAGAAATCTATTTCCGACGTCGAGGACGCTAAGGAGAATGACCACTTCGATGAATCAGCACTGGCTCAGGTTATTGGTGTGTTCATCTTGGAGTTCGGTGTGCTGTTGCACAGGTTAGATGCAGTCTGTCCAAAGTTAAACGAGTGCTGACATTCCATGTTCAGTCTCCTGATTGGAATGACTCTGGCTGTTGACCCGTCGTTCGTAACCCTCTTTGTGGTGATCATTTTCCACCGTGAGTTACTTGATGTGGTCAATGACTGGCTAGCTGATATCACCTGTCAAGAAACATTCGAGGGGCTTGGTGTCGGAACTCGGTTGGCGTTCATGAGGCTCTCGCCCAAGTACAGCTACCTCCCCTTCGTCATGGCCGGGTTGTATGCAATTACCACGCCCATCGGGATCGCGGTGGGTCTTGGAATTCGTAACACCTACAATCCCGGCAGTACCACAGCATCCATCGTCAGTGGTGTCATGGATTCTCTGAGCTCGGGCATCCTGCTTTACACTGGTATGGTTGAGGTATGCATTTCCTGGTTCTTCTGGAACGTCTTTTAACATTGATGCCTCAGTTGATGGCACACGAGTTCTTGTTCAACCCCGACATGCACAAGGCATCGGCTGGAAAGCTTGCATACGCGTTGTGCTGCATGTTGGCCGGTTCGGGCATCATGGCGCTTTTGGGACGTTGGGCATAGACCTCTACTTTCTGGTTATCTGTCCAATATATCCTGCAGATCTGGACGATTGGTTATTACACTGTACTTGGTTTATTAAACATCAGACATTGGACTTCCAGGCATTCTTTTCTTTTTCCTTGGTCCTGGACTGTTCACGAAAAATATCCGATCGTAGCGGCGCGGGCGCCTCCAACTTGTTAAAAGAGTCCTCGGATTCACAATTTCACACGTCAAAGTTACAACTTAACATCATACGTAGTACAAACCGCTCGTTCAATTGCCTATATGTGACTTTTCTCCCTTTCTGGTGCACCAAGACGCAAAGCAGCACGAACGTCTTGCGAAGGAAAAAGGTAGCCGTGCGATTTTGACTACATTTTGTCCACCATTACAGCTTGCGAAGTAGATCTCTACTGGGATCTCTGGCCACAACTTGCCCGTGCCCCGACATGAGTGACACCTACGAAAGCAGCACAACCCCCAAGCAACCCAAGCCATCGTTACCGCCAGGCATGGTCCTTGGCCCCGATGGCAAACCATGCAAAATTTGTACTGCTTGGCGACACTGGAAGCCAAATTTAAAGCAGTCCTCACTACCGAACTCAGGCAAGAAGACGACAGCTGCCATGATGGCCGCGTTGGCGTCTGGTAAGGGTCTTCAAAATGAATCAGATCCTGAACGCGACAAGCGCCCCGCAAACTGCCCTCCGGACGTCGAGCAACTCGGGAGCGCAACGTGGACATTCTTGCACACGACAGCAGCTTATTACCCTGAACGTCCTACCCCTTTCCAACGCGCCAATATGCTGAACTTGCTGCACTCGTTGCCGGTGCTATACCCTTGCTCTCATTGCGCTTCGCATTTAGGGGAGGAGATGAAACGTCATCCCCCGGATGTGAGTGGGCGGATGGGGCTGAGTCGGTGGATGTGCGAGAGGCATAACGAAGTGAACGAGACGCTTGGAAAGGAAAGGTTTGATTGCGCGAAGACAGATGAAAGGTGGAAGGATGGTCCTCCCGATGGAAGCTGTGATTAATTTATTTGTAAGTTCTTCGACATCTTACGAATAAGGAGTCAATTGGACCGAAGCCCTTGGACGTAGCATCCGAGTCTCACTCGTTGTCTATGTCGGAGAATACCATAGAATACCGCACTCATGACATTTGTTCAATAGATGCACAAGGAGGGTCAGCCATGTCTAACTGTTACGCCCTATGGGCCATGTCATTCCGATCACCCTGGTCACTGGTTGTTTCATGCTTCGACTTATCACGGTCCTTACAAAGTTGCGTTCGCGGCATACTACCATCTCACAGTCGAGGTGTCGAATATACCTTACGGTGCGGTTCCTGTTGCCATGTTTAGGTCATCTGCAGGTCCGACGCGATTGAATACGAACCTTGGTTGCCACAGCCTACAGAAGGCCAGTTCGTCGCAGTCTCTCCACTGAGGCATGCTCCAGTCCACTCAGCAGCGCCGTCCGTACCAGACCACTGGCTGCACGATACCTCGGTATATGTGCCAGTGAGAGCGGTATGCCCTAAGCAATATGTTCAGTCCAGGTTTCAGTGGATACACCCCGCATTACCTGAAGGGAAGAACGCGGCGGCGCCTCCAGTATCCTCGCAAATATCGAAGCTAAATCAAAGGCGTCTCAAACTAGATCGGAATCGTTACGTTCCACATACTGAATGGGCATGTTGAATTGGTTCACAGGGTTACTGGTCGTCATACCACACCAGACCGCGTTACCCGCGACAGGGCATAAATCTGTCACTTTAATGACGACGGACTTGAACGGTCCGGTGTAACTTGGTGAGTATGGATCTATATTGCCTGTGAGCGCGAAGCAGCGTCCACAGGCATCGCCCGCGCCACTGCCAGGGGGGGCACCGAAGCTCAGCTGAGACATTGCTGCGGTATACCCTGTTGCACTCTTTCCGCAGGCTAGAATGGTGAATGTCAGTTAGCACCTCAACTTCGCAGGTGGTAGCAAACCTGGAGAACCGCATCCAGTGTATTCCGTGAACGAAGCCTGACCAGAGGGATTCTGCACATAACCGCCAGTTGCGCGTTCCTCGAGACTTGTCGAGTGGACGGCAGTTGCTATCGCGGTGAGTACAAGTAACTTCGTAAGGTTGTACATCGTACTTCCTGCTGTCAAAGAGCTGGTTTCTCCCGGCTTTTGTACCTGGTCGGATGGATTTTCTTCGGCATGTTCGAGGTGAATTCGTCTTGGCTGCTGTTGTTACCCATTTTCGTCGCCTGATGATGACCTGTAGCCAGGATGTGCAGTGAAGTCCTCATCTTCGCGACATTAACATGAAACTGCTCATCGTATCAACTAACCAAGGCGTCGAGTGGGTTTGTCTGGAGTAGAGTCGCAAGCTCGGAAACCTCCGAAAACCTTTGTAAAGCCTCTATTGAAGTCACGAGAAACGAGAACACGCGCAACCTGATCATCTTCGGTGTTTTCTAGGATCCGTTGTAGGACTTACAAGGAAAACTGTGAACTGACTGTACCTGGATTCATGGACATGTGAGCCGTCATCTGAGTCATCAACGCGTCAACGTTGTAACTTGTCGACAACGCCGGGACCGTGGCACTAGTCTCCCAAAACCAGTCTCTCAATGAGGAGAAGACAGACGTTCTGCTAGGCTATTAAGACCGTGGCACTGGCCCGGGAGGCCTGTAACTTGAGGGAATTTCAGTAGAACAGAACTTGAGAAGGCCATCACATACCCTAGTGGAGGGTGAACGTTTGAACGACTGTCTTCATTCCGACTTCTGGGTCTGCTTACGGGAGACTAATCACATACTACATATTGTAACCGTGGGCGCGATCCAAGATGTCAAGGTCTCGCTCGAAGTGCTTGCTGAAAAATTCAAGTTGTTCGCTTTTACTACCAAACACGTTACTCTTCGGGTCATCGGAAGCGACGAGAACTGTCGTCTGATCGGAAGGCACGATGTCCGGGATGCTCATGCTCCCGATTGCCAGACAACCACAGCGACCGCGGGCTCCATCGACTTCGGTGCTGACGCAGGTCAGGTACTTGGTCAGTGGACGTCAATCTATTCGCTGGATTCTGTTTGGTCTAGGGATCGTCTCAATACTTTGGTTGCTTCTACCTCCCTTCCGATACTACATCCGAGCCCCGCCCCGGGCCTACTACTACGGGCCACCACATCTAGTTGAGCCCATAAATCAACCGGTTTACATTCGACCACCATCCGCCGAAGAACGACCCTCTTATTCCGTTTCAAATCTAACATCTCGGAGGGCTGAGGCAGTAAGAGAAGCCTTCCTTCACGCATACAACGGATATACCAAGTATGCGGGAACATACGACGAACTACTCCCGGTCACGGGCGATAAAGTGAACAAGTATGTCATCCCAGATGCCATGCCAAACTTGACTGACTTGTCTGCGTACAGCTTCAACGGATGGGCAATTACCCTCATTGACGCATTGGATACTTTATGGATCATGGGCCTTCGCGACCAGTTCTATGACGCTATTCCCCAAATTGCCGGAATCTCATTTCCAACACAGGTGAGCGAAACGAATTTCAGACAATTCACCACTGACCATGATCCAGGACAAGCTGGCTCCTTTCTTCGAGACTGTGATTCGTGTGCTGGGTGGACTGTTGTCAGCTTATGCACTGTCCGGGGATTCTGTTCTTTTGACGCGCGCTGATGACCTTGGTAAAACATTACTCCCGGCCTTCAAGACACGGTCGGGGCTGCCAATATATTCTGTCAACCCTGCTACGTAAGTCTATCGTGTGTGGCATCCTTTGCGCTTGTCATTGTGAAAACTCGATTCAGCGGGGAAACGAAACCGGGCTGGATGGGCTCGCAGGTCCTCTGGGCAGAGGCGATGAGCTGTCAGATGGAATACAAGTACCTTGCTCATCTCACTGGCCGTGTAGACTATTATAACCGGGTTTGTGGCGTCTATCCTGCAGAGCGTTTATACATTAACTCTCCAATAGGTGGAACATATCATGGATATGATGTATCAAACCAGAGTTTCCAATGGTCTTTACCCAACAATTTGGAAGGTCGACTCCGGGAAGCCCGCAAATGGTGTGTCCTTCAATCGATCTGCGGAAACCTAGCGAGATTGAAACAGTGGCCAGAGAAGTACTCCGTTGGAGCTTTCGCGGACAGTGCCTACGAGTATCTATTGAAGCAGTACCTTCTCACCTCACAGTCTGAGCCAAAGGCGCTGGAGATGTGTATGTCACTTTTTCTCGGCAGTCTGTTGTTCCAACCGTATTCGCAGATATCAAGGCTGCGAAGGGCATCATCGAAAATCTATTTTATCTGTCCCCCTCAAGGAATCTTCTTTATGTAACCGACACAGATCGAGGTTTACCCTCCCGGAGGTTAGAGCATTTGTCCTGTTTCTTCCCAGGGTTACTTGCATTGGGCACAAAGACACTTGCGTTAACACCCGCAGACCGAGAGCTGCACGAGTGGGCTGCTCGAGGCCTGGCTTACACATGTTACATTACTTATGCTGACTCTGCGACTGGTCTTGGACCGGACGAGATGATCATGGATGCCTGGGCTCCTTCAGACGATGATGGTGATCCCCGGTTCGCTGGTCGTTGGATCGAACAAGTACAAGCCTGGATCAAGGATAGTCGACCTGGAGGCGTGCCTCCTGGGCTTCATGAACCTCCACCGATTAAAACTGGCCCTCGAGATTACCGTAGGAAGAGTCCTACCTACATGCTGAGGCCCGAGGTGAGCTGTTTGGTTATCGTTGTAAATCACCCCTCAATAGTATTTCAGACTGTAGAGAGTTTCTATTTGCTCTGGCGAACCACTGGTGACGAGCGATGGCGGGACCGCGGATGGGATGTCTTTCAAGCCATCAATAACCATACTCGAACGAAGTATGGTTTTGCGAGCATCCGGGATGTTGACACTGTACCGACAGTGAAGAAGGACGAGATGCCAAGGTGAGGCTACTGCTCCTTCATTGCCTGCCTTTGTGCTGAATTCGATGTAACGCAGCTTTTTCTTGGCTGAAACGTGAGTATCTTGAGCTCTCCGATGCTCAGCTGATTGTGTACATTTCCAGGCTAAAATACCTATACCTGCTCTTCATCGACGAAGAGCTGATACCACTGGACCGTTGGGTGTTCAATACTGAAGCGCATCCGCTTCCCGTCTTTGAATGGAATGAATGGGAGAAAACTGAGTACCGGATATTTCAGTGACACGCATGTATATCTAACCTTTGGACGCTACCTTCCTCCTCGCTCGGTGTGTGGACGATGTCCCTAGCCTACTACTATCCTCCCAAAGTTGCGTAGGTTCGAAAGTCCGGCAGCATAATGACATCTAGGGGGACTGTGATCGAAGTGAGATCGAAGGATAGGCAGTTAGTTAGCATATACATGGTTGCACGTTGAACATTAAGTTGTACTGCTACTATCATCCTTCCCGAGGCAGACCAAAACTCGAGTAAACGAAAAAGCCGCTTGATTGGTTTCATTTTCTTGCCTACGCTACGTTCAAGTCAACTCCATCTCATCAATGTTACCCTCGTCTTCGGTATCTGCCTCTGACTTCACCCTCTTGTTGTCGAGTCCAGGCATATCAGGGCTATCTGATGGATCGTGCTGTAACCGCTCCAAAGCGCGCTTGTGCTTCAAGCGGCCGAGTGCTCGTTTGGTCATGGCAGCAGGAGTCGAAACTTCATCCCCAGGATCTTGTAGTGATTCTGCTTGTTCCAGCGCCTGGTTCTCTGTATCTACATCGACCACTTTTGGCAGGGACGACAAGGCAGAGTACAGTTCCAATGCTGTCAAATCTTCTGCTACGGCTGTTCGAAAACATGATCAGTATCCAGCAATTGTTCTAAAATGAAAACGCGAACCAGGAAGCGAACACGTAGAGTTTAGACTGACGAGTAAGGCCGAGCTCTCAGCTTCGACAAACTAAAGATTGACATCAGTAGATGTTTGAACCATCACTCGGTCTAACACACCTCATCAGCTGACCACTGAATGGCTCGAACGAGGCTACAGTTGCGGCCAGCTTCGTCGGTAGCATCGCTCTCTCCCGGGCCAGGGTAGTCAGCATCAAGCAGTGCGATTATGATACCGTCCGGATGAACAGTGAAGTCAATCACAGGTTTCCCAAAGTTATAATGGCGAATCTCTGGTTGATCGTCACTTTCTGGAAAGATGAAATCGAAAATGGCCGATGCTCTGAAATTGGCAGTCAGCATATCCTTCGCCTAAACCAACTGCTACTCACCCAACTGCGTTGAATATGACGTGGTTTTCATGTCCAGAGACAAATGAGCCGATTCTATGCACAACAAACACGGTGGAGTCTGCATCGAGCGTTTGGATCGAACCAAGTTGCCGGGTCTCCGGATCTTCTGGTTCCGCACTATCAGTGTTTTGCTGCTTCTTTTTTCCTCTTTTTTTTCTCCTTCCTTTCCCTTTAGAAGTTGCTTGCCCCTCGTTCTCGTCTTCTTCTGGATCGTGTCTTCTTCTTCGTCCTTTCACCTGGATGAAAGGTTCTACGGCAGTGAATACATTGATATTCCGCTGCAATCGACCCGTCATCCAGTCCCATACTTTCAACTCGAGATCACCACCTCCGGATACCAAGCTTGCAGGAGAAAATGCCGGAATGTGGATCGCGGAGACATATCTTGTTTAAACAGTCAGCGAAGCTCTGCAGGCGTAGCGCGCTCTTACTGCTTGTGACCCAAACAATAGCTTTCGATCGTGTACCCTTCAGGATACCAGCTAACTCGGATGTGTTCATCACGGTCGGCTGTTATGACGAATTGCTCGTCCGGTGTAAGGAGACAGCTCGTCAAAAGTGATGCGTGCCCAAGAACAAGCTCTCCGCCTGAGGGGTTTTCGTGAGATGAAAGAGCGTCGCTAGTCTTCTTTTCTTCGACTCGTCCGACACTGGGATGCAACGCATACCTTGCAAGTGGATCAGAACATGCTGCATGATCCCGGAACCGGACCACAAGGCTCACTTGAATACGTCACCGAATTTATCGGACACGAGAATGTCTGTGTTCTTGGTAAAAACGATAGAAGTTGGCTTTTTGGGAAGTTCTCTAGGTGATCTGGGTCAGGGAACCTCTTTGGCGCGTTCGATCACGAAGACCCATACCGTGCGCTCATGAGCGTAAGGGACTCGAGGTCCCAGATTTTGAGTCTTTTATCATCACCTGCCGTAGCAAGGTACCTTCCTTCGCTACTCAATGCAGAGCAACGGATAGGACCACTTTTGATAACCGCATCTTGATCTTGTGCAGCTAATTTTGCGGTGGAATGAAGTATTTGCCCCGTTCTTCCTGCTTCGTCAGATTATACCTCTCGAAGTTGACGTTAGGTCGGGCTTACTGTGTGCCTAGGACCTGGATATGAGGGCCCGATATCACTACACTGCGATGTGGATCACTGAACAATCTGGTGTGAGGATATCGAGACATGGATGAACCCGACTCGCTGTTGCCGAAATCGGTTCCTCATTCGGAACTCTGGAACGTGAGGAGCCTCACGTTCTCCTTCGGACTCTTCCTCAACTCACCGACGTCCACCACAAAAATGGTTACGACAATGGCAACAAAGCCATTGACTTCGCGCCCACTGGATCTTGTTTACTTTGTATTTTTCCTGGTATGCTTTTCCTATAACCAAAGTGCTACTTATACACGTTTCAATCATACATATTAGATCCATGTTCCTGCATCACTCTTGCTGGACTGTCAATCACTATACCCTGCTGGTCTTCTGCCTAGCTCTATCAGCCAGCTTCCAAGGATGTATACCCAGTTCTCCGCTGACCCTCTCATAAGCGGCGCCATGGGCTTTGCTGGGGACGGCAGCAATTTCTTGTGGTTCAAGACCTTCCTCTTTGTCGAAGCGTAAGTTCAAACGTGGAATGTCTTCTACATTGATCGATTATTCAATGCTCTACCGACGGTATTTCAGATTCTTCCAAGTTCCTGTATTTTTTCTTGGAATGCGAGGTCTTTGGAAAGGTGGGCGTCTCTCGTTCTGTCCTCCACGACCTGCATTGTGACACATCTTGCAGACTCTCGCGCCACCCATGTTTTGATCCTCATCTACGGAGCCTCTACGGCAACGACCACATTACCTTGCTTGACCGTTCTGCTGTCTACGCCCATCACAAGTGCGCAGACCATTGCTGCAGGTATCCCATCCATCACAGCGTCTCAACAAATCATGTTGCTCTCGAGCTATGTCCCATTCTTTTTACTCCCCTTGTTCATGACTGTGGACATGGCGTTGAGAATCGTCAAGCTTGTAAATGCTGGCGCTGCGGTGGCTGAACTGAAGAAGTCCCAGTAAATCGATTTGCCCTTCATGGCGAGTAGCCGATCGAACGCATGTAATTTGGCTATCTCATCGAAATCATTTAGTTGCTGAGCATGGTGTCCTGTGCAATTGAGAGGGCCTCTGACTTTCTGAGTGTCCGCCAGATGAAGGACGGTTCCAGAATGGGAGTTAACCGTCGGCGCGTCCGGCCCGTGACGCGTGACGGTTCTCCTCCCTCAACTTGAACTTGTCCCCCAACTATCAAGTTAACTTTAAGCCTTCAAGTTAGGTCGCTTGGACGGTTTGCTCTTACAACGAGACTTGCACGCGCAACGTCAAAGATGTCCTCGACCTTGGCAATCTTTTGTATCCTCGCTCTGACTGCGGTGCGGGTAGCTTCGTCTGGCGACTCCGACGTGAAGGAGGGCGACATGCAAGATCGAACTGGCATAGGACCTCGCGTGGACAACTTGGCCGCTCAAATCACACCTCGGCATGTTGTAGATGATGCAAAGTAAGTTTATATTTCGCCGTCGACCTAGGCTCTGTCATTCTTAAATGACTGTAAGCGTGCCCGATGGACCCATCTCGCCATACAACCGTACCCCCGTCATCGACTCATTGTTCCCAGCCTATCAACCCAGTCAGGTACCGACGTCTTCCGACCATCGAAAGATGGTGACCATCACCCTCGTCGTTGTCGCGGGACTTTGCGCCATTGCCGTGGTGTGACCCTCCCTTTCTATCCATCATACAGCATGCGTATGCTTATGCGCTCATTCTAGATGGTTTTCTTCTTGGTTCGGTACTACATGCGTCGGGTTGCCATCAAACGCCGCCGTCAAGCGTCGTGGATCCTCAGATCCGGTCAATGGAACACCGAAGCCAAGCAAGCCGAGGCCCACGGAACACGAACTGGTTGCTCCGACACGTCGTCGTTTTCCGCGTATCCGTATCCTCTGTCCGAGCATTTCTGAACCGCAAGGACGGTCCGCGGAGAAGCCCAGCTCGACCTCGACTCAACAACGTCGATTCACGCTCTGCATGTCTTCTTTCCGTCAGGTTTCGGTTCAGTATTTCGTTTGTGTAGCATCATTGTATTTCTCGTCCTGTAGTGTCCGGGGATGTTGGGCACATCTGAATGTATCCATTTTCTGTGCGTCGCTTGCGTACTGCAATTTCCTCGTCGTTGTAGGGACCAATCTGGATTGGCAGACTCTAGGGTGTGTTATACTCCGAAGGGCCATGTAACTCCGCGTAAAGTCACGGCGGTGGCGACCAACTCACTGTTCAGCTCGACGGCGAGAATGTCATCAAGGGACTCTGATCGTATAACTGCGGCCCAACAAACTCTCGACAGTGCGTCAGAAATCATATCTGGTGCCATAAGAGTGACCAACACATATGACTGTAGCCCTCTTTGACATCTCCCAGTTGCTTAACACACAGCTCGACAAAGAGACACTCGCGACGTGCGTAGGCATGATCGAAAGTGGGGTCAATCCCGAAGCCCTTGCAGTACGCTAACTAGCGACGTTGTCGGCTCTGCGATCTGACCAAGTACTACTTGTAGGCTGTTATTCTGGAGCTTCGCCGGGAAGCAGCTGTTTTGAACGGCCAAACTACCTCTCCGACTGATGGTCGGTGAACACGAGACCGGACTGATTCATTCCCGAACGTCTGAATCACCTCGCTAGCGTTTCTCCTTCTGTAGAGGGGAGACCGCCCTGCTTTGGCGATTAGGGCTGGTTTACTTTGGCCAGTCGAGGTAGAGAGAGAGACTGATTTAGTTGTAGTATACCCTTGGTCGTAGCTGTACCTGTACCTGGTACCGTGAAATTTACTACTAGGCCTCAACGTTGAACTCGCTCGCCGACGATCCGCTACTGCCCGACACAGCGAGTCAGTGCCACGACTTACTCGACCGCCCTTTCCTTCCCTACCACCACCATCCCCGCGACGTCCACGTCCACGACGGCGACGACGGCGAAGGCGTCCACTTTCTGTCCTCATCACACGTTGTCGCCACCCCGTCCGCTTCATCCACCCCATGCAACCTTCTCAGCTGGAGATCCAACGCGAAGTAGAGGCCCTTCGCGATATCAGACGACGGTCAACAACGCAGGGTGGTCCTGGTGCTCTTATCCTCGATCCTGATCTCCCAAATTCATCTTCACCACCTTCTCCGACGACAGGTTACTGGTCCACAGCGGTAACACAGCAACTCAACGATGGCGATTCAAGCAGTGGTTCTCACGAGGATAGCTCCAGCTCAGAGGAGCGTTCTACCCCTGCTGATGACCCCTTTCATCTCTTCTGGGTCCCAGCCCGTCTACATCCTGAAATCGCTCCTGCAGAATTCCGCGACTTCCTCAAGGAACATGCTCGCACACCTCCACCAGATGGCGCAAACCTAGGTCGATCATCCACGCTTTCCACCTCGTCGCCTGGCCTCGAGCGCAGACGCTCGATGCTAAGCAGGCAATACAAACCTCCGGAAAATGATGACGTCGCCGAGGAAGAGACCATCGTTCCGCTACGGCGCAATCGCTCCGTCTTCTCCAATCCCGGTCCACAACTAACTATAAATGATCTGCAACGTCTCGAAGAACTCGCCGAGGAGGCCACCAGAGACGGTGACCCTTCAAAATTCACGAGAGTTCTCAGGAGGAGCCTCAGTCTCAACGTCTCACCCTCAGGTTAGTCAGGCGTCGTAGTATTCCACTCACGACGTCGTTGGCTCAAAGTTGTTTACGCGTCCCACGTAGCCATCGACAAGATGGACAATATCCCACCTATCTCGGATGAAGCCGATGCACCGATCATCGTCCCTCCCCCTGGTCTAATCCTTCGTCGCGCTGCCCGTACCAAGATCCGCAAATCATCTATGACCGGTGACGATGGACGCGGATTCTCGGCCCGCAGACGTAGACCTGCAACCAAGGCTGCAGAACCACGGACGTCAAGTGACCTTTCTTCCAACGATCATGCAAGCGAGCAGGGTGATACCCCGAAGCCAACCGGGCGACCTCGGACTTTCTCGACCGAGAGCGTCACCAGCGATGAAGCACCTCATCAACCCGAGACTTACGGCGAAGAGACATTGATCTATGATGCGTACGCCAGAGAAGATCCGGAGACCGAGCTTGCGCGCTCTATACAGGCCCTCATATCTCCTCACACTCCCGTTCTATCTTTAACGCTCCCAGAGGAGGACCTTGAGGTGTCATTGACGGATGTGGCATCGGAACCACCACTATCGCAGCCTCCGCCAGAACCGGAATTAAAACATCCCAAGCCCCAACGACTCAATCTTGTTTCTCCGCCTATAGAGGAGACCCCGCGCACTCCTTCACCCGATCCTACACTTGTTCCGTCTACAGAAGAAACCGCAGTAGCTCCTACGTCAGGCGACGTGCCTACATCTGCGGATAAATCAACCAGTCCAACCCCGAAGAAGGAAAAGGATAAGCGAAGTCTCTTCAGCAAATGGGGTAGCGGTGATAAAGGTGCGAAGAAGAGTGCGAAAGTGGAACGGGAACGGGAAAAGGAGATTCAGAGAGTCGAAAAGGAGAAAGAGCGAGAGGAGGAACGAGAAAGAGAAAAGGAGAGGGAAAAGGAAAAGGAAAAGGAAAAGGAAAGCGGTTTCTTCGGTTCGTTCTTCAGCGGCAGGAAGAAGCAGGAAGATTCGTCTACTCAGGCTGGTAGTTTCACGGGATCAGGACGCGAAACGGCCGCTGCGCTCCTTGGAGCGTCCAAGTCGTCGAAAGGGCTTCCCTTATCCCCGTCTCCGCAACCGGGCATGCAAGGAACGTATGCGAGATACCCGATCCATGTCGAACGTGCCATTTATCGGTTGAGCCACATCAAGCTGGCGAATCCAAGAAGGCCACTGTACGAGCAGGTGTTGATCAGTAATTTGATGTTCTGGTATCTGGGTGTTATCAACAAGTCACAGAATTCGAGCCCTGGGTCGCCTCCTCCTCAAACACAACAGCCCGTCGATGGAGCTCTTGCTCAACAGGTCACCGAACGAGAAGAACCGGAGATGGCGAGGCGAGAGGCAGAGGAGAGGCAGAGAGCGGAAAACGAACTCCTGGAGCGTGAGAGGCAAGAACGAGAGCGGGAGCAGAAGGAAAGGGAGCGCGATAGGGAAAGAGAGCTACAACAGCAGAAGGAAAAGTCACGACGAGGTACCCTGACGAAACCCAATCCGGCACAGACGGGTGGTCGACGAGCGGGAGAGATGCTTGTCAAGGGTCCCCAGTACGAGATGCAACATCAGGTTATGGAGCAGGAATACAATGGCCCTGGTTATGGTCATGGGTCGTCTTCCGGCCCACCTGGTGTTATTTCCTCTCCGCGCATGCACCGGCAGCCCAGTCCTCTCATCAATCAGCCTCAATCAATCGTCGAGCCTCAACCTACCGCCTATATGTACCCTGGGTCGTATCAGGAAAGCAGTGACCCTCATATTCCCTCTGGTGCAATGACCCCGTTGCCCACCTCATTGCCTGCTTCACCTGCCTCAGTATCACGTTCTCGATCATCGTCCTCGCCCCCACCTTCAAATGCATCCACTCAGCCAGATGCAATCTCCCAACCTGCTCCACCAATACGCTCCAGGTCTCCGCCGTCTCAAAACCAAAACAGATATTCTCCGTCAGCGCCCACTTCCAGTCGATTACAGTCTGCGAGGGCTCCCGCGCGTTCATTATCCACTACATCAGCTTCTAATACATCTCTACCCCCTGATGGGAAGGCGAGGAAAGTGCACAGTGTTCATGTGGTCGCGCCATCGCCGAACGGGAGACCGAGAGCCAGCGTTGGGAGTGTGGCTCCCTCGAGAGGCGAAGAAGAGGATGTTCCACTGGCGGTTTGGCAACAACAGAGACGGCGGTGAATCTCTAAGGTAAGGAGAGCAGCTGTGTTCGGTATTTTGCAGGCGTGCTTATGCAGTTTATGAGTAGATCTTCCGAGTTATTGCTCTTTTGCTTTCGAGTACCCATCATTTCAACACCCACTGTCGAACCGATCTAGGAACTGACTGTGCATCCAAAGTATCCCATCATTCAAATCAATCGGACTGTCTACTCTATCCTATCGTGCCCTGTCCATCCTATCCGAAGCCTACTCCCGTTCAAGCTCTGGACTTACCGACTCACATATATCATATACTCCCATTGCTTATTTTCTCTCGTTCAGCATTCTCCACTATTTTGTATTTTTTTTTCTCGCGCGCCACGTCGCTCGTTCGCACTGTCATTGCTCGTTCATGGGGATTGGAATGATCCAGCCATCTGTTTGTTTCCGTGCAGATGGATCGATGGGTGGAGGGACGGCCGCTCTTAGGTGTGGTGGATGAACGAGGATGGGTATCCATGTACATTTGGCGATGGGACGGACGGTGTTGATCGTCGCTTGTACTTCTTCTTCTCTACAGCGGACTTTAATCAACATGGATCTATCATATTGCGGGCATCGATCGGTCAGTGCCTTCCGTTGTTGAAATGGATTCTAGGTAGGTGAGCTCAACTCACGTTTTTCTCGTGGAGGTCATGCTGGTGGGGGATAGATTGGCTCACCTTTGACCATGAGCTCAGGTTTGTTAGGATTCATCACCATCCGACGACTGCAAAGTATGCGTAGGTGCAGTATTCTTCCTTGGGTCTCTCTGCCAAGCACATGATCGGTGTGACAACACGGTTCCATGAGCCCGAGTGACTCTCTCACTGGTTCAGGATAAACAACAATTCCAGCCCCCCTGGAGACAGGATGTTCACACCTCTCACGCCTTCATGGGTTTTAGTTCCTTCGTGTGCCCACGGAGACTCGTGATCAATTGGACAAACGTAATCCATCGTGGTCAGGGGGGTATAAAAGATGATCAGGAGGTCAGGTAAGCTTTGACTCGGAGGCCTCAGTGGGGCGAGATAACGTATAGTTCTAGGGCCTGCGGCGCTACAGCGAAGATACCATGGCTACTACCGAGACGACATCTCCCCCCGTGTTGGTCGTGAGTGGCGAGGTTTTAATTCGAGCGTTGGCGCTAACAGTTAAGTATCGCGGCGAGCTTAGGTGGGTGCCGGGTTTGCGGGCCTTGTTGCCGCATTGACGCTCGTCAAGAATGGAATACGGGTGGGGATTGTCGAGAAGAACGTCGAATACCGGAAAGGACAGCGAGGTGCGGGAATTACTGTAAGTAGAGCATCCTTGGCATGCGTTGCTTTCCCGGAACAGGCCTGCATTGTTACTCCCCGTTTGCTGATAGGCACGTAGCCTCGCTCGCTCGAGCTTTACCACTTCCTTGGTATCAGAGAGATCGAGGAGAGGATGTGTCCGCTCCCCCTCGTGCGGACGTATAAACGTGGTGGAAAGGAACCGATGGAGACGCTGAGCATGTTCCCTGATTCAAAGACGACGCCCTCACGGCCGTACGTGAGTACTCCGTTCAGCTTTTTTCTCGCCTCTTGCGAGAACTGAGATCTTGGGGAGATAGATGTCATATACGCTCCTTGGACAAGATATCATAGAGGGGATCCTCCGCGACCACCTACACAGGCACGGGGTGGATGTCGAAATGGGGACGGAGCTGAAAACTCTAAATCAGGAGGCTGAAGGAAAGTACGTTGATGTCGAGCTACTGAAGACGCACGGAGGGGAGAAGATAGAGGAGAGGACTCGCGTAGAGTGGTTGATTGGAGCTGACGGTGCACGCGGCGTGGTTAGGAAGCACATGGACGTGACGTTCCTCGGGGAGACGAGGGACGAGGCTATGTTTCTCGTAGGGGACTTTCGAATCAGGGGATTGGACGGTGATGTGAGAAATGTATCCATTACTGTCGGTGTTGGATCTGATGGACTAGGTTGGGTGTTTTCTTTCAGCATTGGCACATGTGGGGCGCTATGGGGTCAAACTTGTGAGTCCTGCATTTTGACATTGATTATTCCAGAGCTGATGAGGATCCATTAAGTGTTGCGCTTCGTGCAACGACAGACATGGGCCCAAATGGATTCGTGCTATTCTCCAGTGGTAAAGGAATTGACGACAAAAAGCTTTCTGTCGACCATGAAGCACTGTTCAAATGGCTTCTTTCAGTGATGGAGAGGGATGATGTCGTGTTCGAGGAGGTGTACTGGGTGTCTGAATTCAGGTAGGCATGTTATCTGGGAGTTGCACAGTTTCTGAATCGCCTGGGTAGACCTAATATCAGGATGGCGAATACGTTCAGTCAGGGTCGAGTATTTATTACAGGAGGTAAGTCACAAAGAAGTTCGCTGGGAAATTCCACGTACTTAGGAGAATTGGAAATCGTGACTAGATGCAGCCCAGTAAGGCATTTTCGTACCGGTGCGAGTGCCACTCACATATTGTCAAGTGTACACAGCCCCTCTGGAGGTCAGGTCCGTGGAAAGAGCACACAGCTGGCGGGGATGCTCACTTGCAACGTTACAGGGTGCAAACACTAGTGTTCAGGACTCTGTTCGTCTTTCGCATTTTCTTTCTGAAAGAGATTGCTCACAGCCGAATAACCTAGTTTAATCTCGCATGGAAATTGGCTCTGGTCATCAAAGGACTTTCGCCCGTATCTCTTCTCAGCACATATTCTGAGGAACGGGTGCCGATCATTACCCAGATGCTCCAATTCACGACTCACCTTTTGGACAAGAATATTGAAGCCGATCGCGTCGCACAGGCGAAAAGCTGGCGACGTGGAGAGGAGACATATATGCTGGGGATAAACTATCGGGATAGTCGTATTGTCCTGGATGAGTTTCGGCGAGATGAAGCTGTGAGAATAAGCTCCTACGGAGGAGGGGAGGAACTTGTTCGCGCTGGAGACCGTGCCCCAGATTCGCCTGGTTTGAAGGTAGTCGGGTCATGCGCAGGATCGACAAGGCTGTTTGATATATTCAAACCAGTGCATCATACAGTCCTCATTTTCTCAGCTGAGGTGGACTACGTGTCGTCCGTGGTGGCCGGTTTGAGAGGATATCCAATTGGGATCGCTCGGACCGTGTTGGTGCTACCCAAGGATAGTGCTAACGCAGGGGCTAGACTCGATATGGACCTGGAGATCGTCGACAGTGAGGGATATGCGTGGAAGAACTACGGGATGGCAGGATCACAAACGGTGATAGTGAGGCCGGACGGTGTGGTGGGTGCTGTCGTTGACGGCTTGGATGGGGTGAAGAGATATTTTGGGTTGATTTTGAGCGGAGGGTCGTAGATATTAAATGTCACTCAGGGGCAATTCCAAAAGAGGGCGTCATATCAAGAAACCGGCATGGATGTCTTGAAAAGGCAATGTTTTCACATTGATTTTTGGCTGACGTCACGATGGCCTGGCCTATCCGAGGATCGACTTTCGTGGAATGGAAACCTCGTCTGGTATAAAGAGCGCGCGATCTCCACCTCTCGAAATCCCCTTCCTTTCCCTTCTCCACTGTCCACAATGGCCACTCACTTGGACGGTGGCGCATCATCCCGGCGACCAGCTCTGACCTTGCACAACTTCGCAAACCAAGAGCAAAGTGGCTCTGCCAACGCGATTGAGGTCCCACCAAGTACCCCGAAGACACCCGCAGATGAGGGCAAGGAATTCTTCTTGAGCGAGCGATCGGAGGGTGAACAGCCTATCCGCGTTTATGAACTTAGACTCGATCCAGATGGCGGTCCCAACAAGCAGCGATCGGTGAGAGCTGCAGCTGTCTTGCATCTTGAGGAATCTACTCACCCTGCGATCACAAAGTATACCCGTCTTCCACCTGCATATAGACCTTATGTTCTACGCGTCTCCTTGGACGCGGGAACTCCGGCCTCGAAGAATGGTGTATTCAAAACCAACTTTCCTCTCGATGGTGGTTCTTTCGAGCGGGACAGATTCGCAGAACGAAAGTGAGACGTACGTTTTTGATTAATTAGCGCCGCTGATCTATGCTCAGGCTACCTACTGACTTCTCCAAACCAATCAAAGTTGATCTCCCCATATCTCATGCCGGCGCATTCGTCTACTGGGTCGAATACGACGGCGATCTGCCGGGCCAGCGTATCAAGGGTAGGGAGGGATACTTCAATATCGACCCGATGCTCCGCGTTCATGCACGATCACCTATCCTCTCTTCTAGCGTCAGCCCACTTCAGCCTTCAGATAAATGCTTCCAGCTCTTACCACAATACGTCGACTTACCTCTCGACGGAATCGCTATGCTTACAGTTATCTCCAAATGGATGGGTCCCATTACCAAGTGGAGGGACCATTTCGAGGAAGCTAGTAACCGTGGCTATACCATGTTGCATTGGACGCCTCTCCAGGTGCGCGGCGCTAGCGATAGCCCGTACTCCATCAAGGATCAGACGAACTACGACCTTCGCGTTTTCGGTGCTTCTACAGACCCACAGTCAGCCATTTCTGTGATAGAAGACACGCTACGAATGGCCAAGGAAGACTACGGACTTTTGAGCTTGACAGACGTCGTGCTCAACCACACAGCCAGCGACAGCGAGTGGCTTATCGATCATCCTGAAGCAGGTCAGCACTTCTGTCGAATCCCGAATTGCTTTCTTATCAAGTCTTAGGTTACAGCCCTGCGAATACGCCACATCTAACCCCTGCGTTAGAAATTGACGACGCGATCATCGAGTTTTCGGCGTCGCTTCAAGCTGGTGGCCTTCCCACCCGCGTTACTTGCCAACAAGACGTGGACACGCTCATAGATGCCTTGAAGGAACACCTCAAAACCAAGGATCTATGGCAATTTTATGTCCTTGACTTGCAACAAGAGATGGCGGCCATTCTCAGCGCCTTGTCCTCCAATACTGTTGTTCCATGGACTGGCGAGGATATCACCACCAAGTCTGCCCCTGCGATTGCCGAGATAGTACGGGCATCTGGTTTGGTGCGAGGTATTGGCACACTCTCTTCGCGGTTCTGCGCGCGGGTCGATGGGGACGTAGCCGCCGGAATTGCTAAAGCTGCATTTTCGCACAAAACCTGTGATGATGAGGCTCTGGCGCAGGCTTGGATGGAAGTAGTTGAAGTGTTAAACGTACCGCTCTATGTCGAATGGGAGGAAGACACGCGTATGGCGCTGGATGCTATCAAGAACAGGTTGAAGTACACTCGGCTTGATGCGAATGGACCAAAGCTCGAAGAAATCTCCAAAGGGTATGTATGCGTAGCCCACTCCTTCAGTCACACTGACATGAGTCTGAGTAGGTCGCCTCTAGTCGAACCCTACTTTACGCGTCTGCCCGGGTTCGAGTCCAACCCTGCTACATATTCTGTTGCGAACAACGGTTGGATATGGAACGCCGAACCCTTGGCGAACTTCGCTCTTCCACCTTCCAAAGCGTACTTGCGTCGTGAAGTCATTGTCTGGGGCGACTGCGTGAAGCTTCGCTATGGTTCTTCCCCATCGGATAACCCCTGGCTATGGGCATTCATGATTTCTTATGTCACCTCTTTAGCGAAGACTTTTGACGGATTTCGAATCGACAACTGTCATTCGACCCCGCTACACGTTGGCACAGCCATGCTTGATGCAGCACGCAAAGCGAATCCAAACCTTTATGTCTGTGCAGAGCTGTTTACGGGGAGCGAGGAGATGGATCTATTATTTGTGAGGAAGTTGGGGGTGAATAGTTTGGTCAGAGAAGCTGGAAATGCATGGGACCCGAAAGAGTTTTCGAGGATCATGTATCGATTCGGGTTAGGCAAGCCAATGGGTATGTCTAACTCGAGTCTATCGTCAGTCATCTTCATCTAGCTATCTATTTCTAGGTTCGATGGACGGAGCATGCTTGACGAGCGTCGGAGAGCTCGCGCCACCGTTCGGCACAGGGCCCACCCGCCCGTGTATCGTCAGCCCTCTAAACGGCTCCATTCCACATGCGATGATGTATGATCTCACCCACGACAACGAATCCTACTTCGACAAGCGTACTGCTGAGCATGCGCTGTCTGTGGCGGGAATAGTCACCTTTGGGTACTGCGCCGTGGCCTCCGTCAAAGGATTCGACGATCTGTATCCCAAGCTCTTGAATTTGGTACAGGATAAGAGGTCGTACGAAATTACGGGTGTCGGCGAGGATTCGGGAATTGGTAGGGCAAAGAGGGTGCTAAATGGACTGAGGCAGGAAATGGTGCTAGGAGGGTACGAAGAAGGTCATGTGTTTCAGGACGGAGATGTAAGTTTGAGGTTTTTTTGGGGGGACCATTTGTGCTCCTCACTATTCCCGAAACGCTAACGGTCTCCTTTCGTGGGTAGTATATAATCATTCAGAGAGTTCACCCCAAGACGCAAAAGGGCTACTTACTCGTTGCCCATACAGCCTTTAGCAAACGGCCCAGGGAACGTGGGTGGGGTGAGCAACCATATGGCTTGGAGATTCCTGGAGACCTTATGCTGATGCACGACAGCGAACCCCATCGAACTGAGTCGAACCCGGGCAACATTTGTCTGCGGCTTCGCTATCGATTTCTTATCATACCAGACTCCTCCAGACCAGGCGACGATTCGGGGGTTGCCCGGAAAACTTGTCGATCTACCAGAGGTTCCCGTGATCCAGGAATCGCAACGCGAAGTCCCTTTCTGCTCCATCACGGTCCCTGATTACTTCCCCCCGGGCAGCATCATGATTTTCGAAGTCCAGGCTGAGGAAGTCGACCCTGCACTCGATGTCTTGTGCGCGGACCCCGACACTGCTGCAGCCGCTTTCTCATCTTTAGGTCTAGTCGATCTCAATATCGCACTCTACCGCTCAGACGCGGAAGAACGAGATGCAACCAACGGAGAGTTTGGTGTTTATGACGTTCCTGGTATGGGAAGGTTGACATACTGTGGGCTAGAAGGGTGGATGGGGCCGTTGAGACGGATTATGAGCACCAATGATCTTGGCCACCCGGTGTGCGAAAACCTGAGGAAAGGCACCTGGGCCCTGGATTATACGGTCGAGAGGCTCTCCAAGTAAGTTTTACCGCAGAGTGTATGGCCGAGTGTTGACCCATTCGCGTAGACAATCTGCCAAATTCCCAAACCTTGCCACCGCGGCCCAGTGGCTGCAGGAAAGATTCGACAGGATCAAGAAAGACATCCCTCCGTACTTGCGTCCCAAGTTCTTTGCCATCGTTGTCTCTACGGCATACAAGGCCGCTCGTAGCGCCGCTATCGAGCAATTTTCCGATTTTGTATCCTCTGGGCATGACTTTACACAAAATCTCGCTCTATGCGCAGTACAGATGTATGGGACAGTCCAGTCGGCATCGCTGGACCCCGGCGAAGGCACACCTTCACTCGCTGCTGGGTTGCCTCATTTTAGTACGGGGTGGGCAAGGTGCTGGGGAAGGGATGTGTTCATCTCATTGAGAGGGCTGTTCTTGACAACGGGCAACTATGATGGAGCAAGGCAGCATATTTTGACATTCGCTTCAACGTTGAAGCATGGGCTTATCCCGAACTTGTTAGATTCAGTGAGAAACCCCAGGTACGTCACGTTTACTTTGTAAAGCTCGTTGAGAGGGTTTGACCTTCGTTCAGATACAATTCCCGGGACTCGCCTTGGTGGATGTTGCAAAATATCCAGGACTACGTCAACATGGCTCCAAATGGGATTTCCATTCTCTCGGAAATTGTCCGTCGCCGGTTCCCTGCAGATGACAGTTGGGTTGCATGGGACGACACTCGCGCATACTCATACTCCACTACGCTCGCTGAAGTTATCCAAGAGATACTTCAGCGGCACGCATCGGGGATTTCCTTCCGCGAGTACAACGCCGGTCCAAATCTTGACATGCAAATGAAAGACCAAGGATTCAACATCGACATTCACGTGGACTGGGAGACAGGATTCATCCTGGGAGGAAGCCAGGATAACTGCGGAACATGGATGGACAAGATGGGAGAGAGCGTGAAGGCCGGGACGAAAGGCGTTCCTGGCACTCCGAGGGATGGTGCTCCGGTTGAGATCGTGGGGCTGGTGAAGAGTACGTTGAGGTGGCTCGATGGGCTCGTGAAGGAAGGGGAGTTTCCTTTCGAGGGGGTTGTTGCTTCGAGTAAGTTATGGCCCCTCTTTCGAGCATGATCTTACTGACATGGGACATAGTCGGTGGACAGGATAGGCTTGTGACGTATGGGGAGTGGGATGACCTCATCCAGAGATCATTTGAGAAGCATTTCTACGTCCCGCTGGGTAGTGTCCAGTTGTCTTCCGTTGTCGCTTTTGCTAATCGATCGTACAGATCCTGCGGACGACTTCGAGTACGCTGTCGATACAAAACTCATCAACCGTCGAGGGATTTATAAGGATGTCTATGGGTCTGGACGGGGACGCGAGTGGTCCGATTATCAGCTGCGACCGAACTTCCCGATCGCGATGACAGTTGCGCCGGAGCTGTTTGACGACGCTCATGCGCTCGAAGCACTCAGGCTTGCTGACCAGATCCTACGAGGTCCGATGGGCATGAAAACCCTGGATCCCAGTGATAAGCAGTATCGCCCATTCTACGATAACTCGAATGATTCAGATGACGGGGCCATAGCAAAGGGGCTGAATTACCACAACGTGGGTACATTTGTTATCGCGTGCTCTATTACGCTGATCAGCCACGCAGGGCCCTGAATGGGGATGGCCGCTTGGGTACTTCCTGAGGGCATATCTTCATTTTGACACGCGAGCAGGGACGGGTAAAGATGTGGGTCCTCTATGGTGACAAGTTCCTGGCAGACTGACTATAGCGGTTGTTCAGGACCCTATGCAAACGCTGCACTACCTCCATCGAGCGCTGCTTCAACCGCGGCACCACATTCAGCACGATGTATGGGCAGGTCTTCCTGAGCTGACGAACAAAGATGGAGCGTATTGTAAGGACTCGTGCAACACGCAAGCTTGGAGCGCGAGTACGTTGTTGGATTTCCTGGCAGATGTGAGGAGGTATTCATAGATGAATTTGTACGATTGTACATGTGTTGAAGACTGTTCAAACTTCAAAGCTGTTTGAACTTTGTCGACGGAGATGAAGAGCGAGCGAGAGTTTTACGTCGAGGAGTCGTGTATGGCGTTATTTGTGCTGAATTGATCGCAGTAGGATCAGTGACTTGTAATTTATTTACTCTTAGCGATCCCCAGCTTGGACTCCTCCGCCCTCCCTGGAGGCGGAAGAAAAAAAAAGAAAACCAACTTCTATGTCTTTCTTTGGTTTTGAGACCAACAGTCTAGAACAGGACAAGAAGAGATTCTTGGAAGGCGGTCTACGAGAATCAGAAGACCTTGCGGTCTACACTTGGGGAGAGGACAGCTACGACGGCCTCGGCGATGCCCTCCAAGAGGGCGGCGATGAGCTGAACGACGAGACCTTTGGTGGGACTGGCGCTGTCGGTCAGTCATAACCTACCCTCGTCTCGGGATCTGATGACATTAACGAGGATCCTCTTGCACTGGCAATCCCTTGTCTACAGGCAAGGATTTCAATTTCTCGAGCCATACTACCACAGATTCTATCGGTGGTAGACCCGACCGCCGTGCGACTCCCCAAGAGCCTCTGAGGGAACGCACCCCTGCCCAAGAGCGCATCTTAGCTGCTCCAAAGCTTTCTGAGCGTGGTGAGCGACCTGCTCTTTGGAACACCAAAGCTTCATTTACTTATTCATCGCGTGATCTTTACCCCACTCTCACAGGTTTATCACCAGCGCCCGCATCCTCTGCACCACAGTCACTCGAGTCGATATGGGACGACAAGTCTCTTTTTTCGTTACTTCCGCGTTCTAATGGGGGATCGCGTGCTTCGGATCATTATCGGGCACCCTCTGCGACATCCAGGTCTCACCTTACCCCATCGACCACTCCCTCTCTCCCCCATGGCCAGCAGACACTCGCCGATCATGATCGCGCATTCGATCAGCTGTTGCACCAGCCTACTGGCGGTAGTTCCCTTGGGGCTCGAACTGTACAGGAGATCGAGGCTGAGATGAGACTTGCGGCACAGCAGGCTCGGCAGCGCCAGGAGTTGGAACTTAGGCAGCGGGAGCGAGAGCTGAGGTTGGCGGAGGAACAGCAACTGTTGCAACAGCAGCAGCTCCGGGATCAAGACCGCATTCGTCTCTTGCAACTTCAGCAACAACAACTGCTTCAGCAGGAGCAGCAGCTTCGTCTCCATCAGGCTCAGCATCAGGCGGTAACGCCGCCGCCTCGCATGGTTCATCACACGCAGGCGCAGGCTCAGCTGCCGAGGACTCAGTCACCTAGATTCCAACAACATCAGCACCAGCAACAGATCTTGATGTTGCAACAGGAGCAGGAGAGGCAGCAGCAGGAGCGGCTAAAGGAGTTGCAGGAGCGATTAAGGATGGAGGAGCTTGAGCGACAACTTCGTGCTCAGCAGCTGTCACAGCTTCAGCAGCCGCCATCACTCCAGGCCCGCCGACAGGCAAGCTATGCTGACCTCCAAGCATTGCAACAACGTCGCACGCAGTCTCCAGCCGCTGCCGCCTATGCTGCAGGTTTAGGTGGAAGCGGAGAACTGCCGCTGATCAACCAGCATAACGCGCAGTTCTTGCCGCAGAGCATCCAGCTTCAACAGAGGTTGTTATCGGAGATGGCACAAGCAGAGTTCTTACGGGATATGCAGGGCATCAGTCAGGCGGAGCAGGAGGCCCTGAGAGCTGAAGCAATGCGTAAGATCATGGAGACTGAGCGGATGGAAGAAAAAAGGCGGCGAAAAGCAGCCAAGATTGCTCACATGGTACGCTATCTCGTTCTCTTTCGCCCGGGGATGTTTTAACCCACGAGACCCAACGACAGTCACGTTATAACGACCTTATGACACAGTCTGACAAGGACTTCATAACCCGCATTCAAGTATCCCAGCTCGTTACTCAGGATCCCTATGCAGATGACTTTTATGCCCAAGTTTATGGTGCAATCATCCGATCCCGTATGGGTCTCCAAGCGGACCCGGAACGCGTCCTGAAGTTTGGGAGTGGAGGAGGGGTGGGGTTGGGTATGCCGGGTCAAAAGCCAGGAAGTAGAAGACCAAGCGCGATGCAAAAGATGGAGTCTCAAGTGGAAAGAATCGTCAATAACGCCAGACTGAGGGAGAAGGAAAAGGGATTGCATTGTAAGTCCATCCTCTAAATAGCGCTATTGTGAGATGTTGAGTCGCCTTGATCGTCAGCGCTGCACAGTCTTCAAGGTGCCCTTGGTAGAACATCCGGAAGGAGTTATAAAGCTGCACCCCGTCAACTCCTGCAGGTGGATTCCAACGCCCCACCAGGGACACATCCTCACATCTCGAAAGACGATGGACAGTCGCATATACTTGGCAGAGATGACAATGGTGCTGTACGAGAAGCTGCGAAGTTGGGACGTGAGGCGTTGGGCGGCGCTGCTGGGGTGAGTCGCTTCGTTTTATGCCAGGTGTTTCACAGTTTACGTGCATACAGAAGGATGGTGTGGTCCAGAAAGAGCCTCTTACCCAGCGGGAGGTCTCCGTTGGCCTGGAGTTACTGTACGATCTCGTGCTCGACATCGAGCAACTGCGGCGAGACCAACCATTTGAGGAGGACCAAGAGGCTGTGGTTGCATGGTATGTTTCATTCGCGTGATGCATGCTCAGTGATTGTATGATGCTCAACGGGTACATAGGCAAGTGCAGTATGAAGGTCTTGTAGAAGAAGTATGGGTTGGATTGAAGGTCTTGATTCCCCTCGAGACAAGGTAAATAAACACTTTTATAACAGTTTGGTTAGCTATAACGAGCGTTCAGCGATCCTCATCCGTTCATTTCCCTACTCACCCCGGCGAAGGGCAAGAGGATTCTCCCAAGGCTCAGTCGTCACATCTCGCCTGCCCGCATGCTCACCCTTCTCACCCTCCTCGTCGCGTGTTTCTCTCAACTCGATGTTGTCAAATATGCCCAGCTGCTCGATCTACCCGAAGATTCTCACATCCACGCACAAAACAGGTCCCCCACTGCAAATAATACCGGGAACGGACAAGCGATCCCTGACCGGGATGAGGTCGAGAGACAGACACAGGCCTTCCTTGGAAGCGTGCTGCAGAGCATCTTGCCGGTCGTAGCAAAGGCTGAGTTGAGGTTGATCGCTGGGCTCTTGGGCTTGCTCTTGGACAGGAGCGACGTCGTGATGATTGCTCAGACTAGAGTGAGTCATGTTCTTCATTCCCCGCAGCCAGTTGCGACGACTGACCGATTGCAGCCTGGTATTGCTATCCTCACCCTCTTCTTGAGTCGAGTGGAGATAATCAAGCAGGACATGGGCGGTGTTCCCGAGCCGACGGATGTGCCTACGCCCGAGGATGCTGAGCAATGGTATGAAAGTTGAGATATCCCATACTAAAAGGACCCCACTAAATCTATCCGCCAGGCAACTGATGTTTGACCACCTTTTCCAACTCCTCGATCCTCACTTCCTTCTTCTCTTCCCCTCCACTCGCCGCGCTCTCCAACTCGCCGCCACGCCCACTCAACACAATATCCACGGCCAACCATCCCAACAACCTTCGAACGCTGAGATGCTTGACCAACCCGTCTGGCAGTTCCTCGCCGCACTGGCCCTGCACGCTTCGCCCGACCAACAATCAACGCTCGTTTCCGGTCTCCGCGAAAAAGTCCTCGAAAACGTCGCGAGCGCACAGAAAGGGTGGGGCATGATGGACGATGAAGAGCGGGCGGCCAAGCTGGCCAATGTGGATTTGTTTTTACATGCGTTGGGCTTGGATAGTTCGCAGATTGCGATCTAGATTTGAGACAATCTGGCTGGTTAGTCCCGTATGGCATTGCGTTTCCCTTCTCATATGGGCCTTCTTCGTGTTCGTTTTTCGTATCGGTTTTTGTTCTCGGTAGAAGGACAAAGTATCTTGTGTGTTTTATGCATTGTACCAATTTGATTTGCTTGGTTTCCTCGTCTCGAAGCACACTTAGAGTGGTCGGTGGTACTTTGGATCAATTCTAAGAGGCGAAAGAATGATACACATCGCCCTTTACAAGGAGGTATTGCACAAAAGGTCTCGTATGGTCGAGGGAAGCAACGCGTCCCCGGAACACTTGCTAAACTCCGCCCTCCGTTCCTCACCCCTTCTCTGAATATCCTCCATCAAACTCAGTTCTCCCCATAGGTCCAACACCGGAAGACTCTTCCAGTCAGGTAACGTCCCACCAGGCAAATCCAACAACCGAGGACCACCCCTATTACCCTCGCCCTCACCCACCTCGGCTCCCTCGAGACGCATCAACGGAAGCGAAAACATCCGTTTCTTCTTCTCATACACCTCTACCGGATCGTCCTTGACGTGCGACCCCACCTCGAGATGGTTCGTCGAGAGCGACACAAAGTCTTCATAGTTGGGGTACAACATGACGTATCCTCGAAGGTACACCAGCTCGATGAAATACTTCTTCCACGACTTGGTCCATTTGTTGGAACGCACTCCCGGAACGACCGTGCTGCTCATCGGGAGGGCATATTGGGAAAGACGAAGGGAGAGGTAGTCGTGGAATTCGCGCCATTGGGAGGGAAAGTAGAGTGCACCCCAGCTGCAGGGGATTTGAGAGAGATACGGCGTGGATGGTGAGGGGAGAGAAGAAGATTGGAAGATCTTGGTGGCGTTGAAGGGTTGCCGGCCTTTGGGACGGAGTTCGATGATTTTCTGTTGATAGAGGCTGATGCCGAAGAGCTTGGAAGAAAAGAGGCTTTCATCCCCGTATCTGAACGGCGTTGAGAATGCGCGATAACATGGTGAATGGGAATTGACCTGTAGCGCAGGAGTGTCATCTTGATCCATGCATAAGAGAGAGGCGATAATTCGATGTCGTCCTCGAGCAACAAAGCATACGAGTCATTGGAGTTTGGGTACCACGATTCGACGACGGCGGGGAGCAGACCACCATGAATGACACGATGGTGGAGGAAAACATCGCCATGGTCCCATTCGAGGTCTTGCACGAGACGAAGTGTTTCCGAGTCAGATGTTTGGTCCATATTGACGCGTAACGTAACTTTGTCGCCATAAAACATGTTGTGTCGGATTGATTCAAGCAGGCGTCGAAGCGAGTGCGGTCGATTATTCGTGATGACACTGAGAGTGATTTCGGGGACATTCCAATCTGTAGGCTCAGCAGACTAGCATGCCTAATCAGTTTACGAGTTCGAGAAAAACGAACGGCGCAGCTCCTGGAGACATAGCGTGCCAATCCACTCGGTATAAGGTAATTCTTGGCGAGGAAGTCGCACGAGAGTTGAATTGAGAAAGGGATGTCGCTCCAAGATCGATGAGAAAGTTGCTGAAACTGAATCTTGGTGATCCAAACCAACCACGACGTCTGGGACCCGTTCGAGGGAGTCGAGCCAGTCCGATAAACTCGGGATTTCCTTGGAGCGATTAAAGAAAGGAATGGTACAGTTTCTCTCTTCAAGGACACCGGATGGGTCATCTTCACCTATGGGATCGTAGAGATAGCCCAATACAATATATCCCTGATGGCAAAGCTTGAAGGCGGCGGGGAGGAAGTTGTCGAGATCTTCTTTACGAGGGAAAACCAAGGCAAAGAAACCAGGTGTTGGAACTGAGGTAAGATCTACTGAGTGTAATTTGGCGCTGTAATCCGGATTGCCGTCAGAGATTCTGCCTTTGGATTCCATCTGCAAGGGGCACCATTTTGCGTCGTAAACATCCAAACCAATCACGACCCCACCGATCATGCCATGATTCGACTGAGCGATGTGATTTCCTAAGGAGGGCCAGAACGAGGCCGGAGCTGTGGTCAGGGGTGTTCCAAACAAGAGATTGGTCCGGACGACAAAGGGTGGAATAAGGTAAGCTGCTGGTCTTGAGTAGTCGGAAAGCGAGAGTGACACATTGTGAGAAGCATATCCGCGAGGACCTGCAGGCAAGTGGAATGCACGTGGATGCGTTAGGTACGCTCTGTCACAATCGGAGATCTGTTCGAAAGCGTGTTCGTCCAAAAAAAGAACCCAGTCGGTCTTAATTCGAGGAGCAATCTCAAGGGATGCTTGATTGTGATGGATGAGGCCAGACCATGGATATAGAGACATCTTTGGATGGTGCTGAGAAGCGTTTGAAAGGATGGATCGAAGTTTTCGACGTGTTTCCGAAGCGAGAGAGTCGGGGGTGACGATTGCGACTTCGTACACGGTTTTCGTCGGAACAAGGAATGGTGCCAGGAGTTCGTCGAGCCTTGGAACGGTTTCCGAAATGACAGGCAATACGACAGTTAGTGAATACTCCTCGATGGACGGTGCATCACGTATGGAGAGGGTCAGATCCTGGCTGTTGTAGGTGGGTTCAGTGGTAGTGTCGTGTGCTGATCCTGGGCGGTTCGTTGGTTTAGCGAGCCATAGGATGTATACTACGAGGACTAGGACCAGTACACATCTCGACCTGCTCCTCATCATGGTCGATGTCAATTACCAAAAAAGGAAGGTAGTAATTGTTCCATCAATTAGTCATTGTTGATGTTTGTTTGGATCGTCAGCTCTGCCTCCTCCTTCTCATCCTCCTTCTCCTCCTCCTCGTTCCCTTCCTCAATGGCCTCAACGTCCGACACAGCGCTCAAGGCGGAAATCGCCCGACTTTCAGGTATATTCGACGTGCTCAACCGTAGGACAGTGTCTGACGATGTCTCAGGTGCAATCAACCAGCACAAGTCCGTTCAAGCCCAACAACGATATCGACCATACCCAAGATCAACACAAGTATCCACCTCGACTCGTGATGTAGTTATCGATGGAGTTGCATTCGAATCCTCTTCTCGCTCTCTCGTTCGAAAGGCTCGTGAGTCTCAATTATCAAATCTCCGCAATGAAGGTGGAATACGACCTTCGCAATCACTTCCGTTTCCAGTATCAAAGCCCCCTCAACCATCAGCCAAAGTTCCCTTCAAGCCGATACCCCAGCAACCCGACTTCCCCAGGACAGCAAATGCACATCGCCCTCCTCCAACTCCGGTCTACAAACCAAAGGTATATTCTCACACACGATCACGCCGACCAAGGAATCGCAACATGACCCTTGACAACACTCGGGGATCCGCACAGTCTGTCCACCACTCAAATTTATGCGACATTTCGATTCTGATTGGCCTTTCAGGGGCCGCCGAGCTAACAAACGTATGAAATATCTCAACAAACCATGCCCCCGTTTCACGACAACAGGTGCGTTCCCGATTGGATTCCACCTACGAGCAGTCCTCAATGCAGTTGACCCGCTTTCATCCCACGGCTGTCTAGGTGCTTGCAGCCGTGGCCTGACTTGTATGTACCAGCACGACCCCAACAAAATTGCGATCTGCTGGAACTTCTTGCATGGCAACTGTCCCAACACTGCCCAGTCTTGCAACCTTTCTCATGACCCTATCCCGGAACGTACCCCCCTTTGTGTTCACTTTGCGAACAACGGACGGTGTACTCGGGAGAATTGCCCGTTCCCTCACGTTCGTGTGGGTCAGCGACATGGCGTTTGTCGCGACTTTGCCGTTCTCGGGTATTGTTCCAAAGGTCTCGATTGTCAGATGCAACATGTGCGGGAGTGTCCAGATTTTGCAGAGCAAGGCACGTGTTCGACAAAAGGGTGCAAACTTCCGCATGTCATCCGTGCAAATCGCAACCGCAAGCCTCCGACCACAAGCGCTCCGAAAAAGACTGGTTCTCCTTCAGCTTCAGACACCGTGGTTACTGCCAGTGATGCAGCTGCGTCCACGTCCGTGTCTGCTTCGTCTGATTATCCCTCTGGCCAGCTTGGAGAAGACTTTATATCTCTCATGTTTAACGAGAGCGAAGATGACGATGACGATGACGATGATGACGATGATATGGGGGATGACCAAGATAGTGATGAGGAAGAGGGCGAAGGCCCCACCACATATGAATCTGTTCCTTGATAGTGATTCGTCGTTGCTTGTTTTTCTTGTTTCCCTTGATCGCAATAAAAATGTATCTTCTATGATCTTGTGTTGTGATCAGAGCAATGTGTCTGGAGTAACTTTGCTCAAAAAACCAAATGGTTTGTACTACGGACGGTACTTTCCACAAGCCCACTCATGAGTCATCTTTTCATTTCTTCTCACCTCCAACGCTGGTATTCCGTGTGTTTTTACTTACCTGTCCCCAGACACAAGCAATCTATATTACTCCTCGCTGAGTTGAAGATTGCATAATGTGTTCAAACCCGATACAGCCCGATACTTCTGTTGCTGGGCAGTATTGAGACCCGGCGTGGCAGTGGAAAGGTATTTGTTGAGATTGCGGTGCTCATTCTTCTGATCGAAGCTCAGGCTGAACCTCACACTGACCTCAATGCCTCGTGGCTGCAGCGTAACTACAAAGTTGATGCAGCGACATCACCTTTGTCACCCTGAGACCACGACAATCACATCGCTCCCTAACTGTTTGGATTGTTGGGAATCCTATGCAAGCAAGTGTTCACTCGGTCGATGACTAGTGCGTATCCAGCCAGCTAGACGAGGCCGACGAGTCAACGAGTCTAACCGTTCCCCGTCTCCAAGATCCTGGAACTAGAACGATTAGAGTCGGTAGCGACGCAATATGGTCGCTCGCATTCTTGGAGGAAGGGAGACATATGGTAGGCGGTGGCAGCAATAACAGAATTCAGCGCTGGCAAGTCGAAGACTGCTGCGAGGTAGGGGAGGCAATGAAGATGGATGACTGGGTGAATGGGATAGCGGTATCGGAGAATGGACGTTGGATCGTTTGTGGGACAAGGGACGGGGCAGCAACCGTCTGGGATGTGAACACCCACAAGAGGATCGTGCAGGTGAAGGGCCACGCGCTAGGTGTTGGCACGGTGGACATTTCCCCGGACTCGACAAGATTTGCCACGGGCTGTGGTGAGGGGGCAGTTGTCATCTGGCACATCTCGACCGGACAGCGGCTGATTGGGCCAATCAAACATCTTGATTCGATTGCTGGCGTCAATTTCTCTCCAGATGGGGACCGCCTCGCCATCACTGTCTTTGACCATTCAATCCACGTCAGGAATAGCAACAACGGGGACCTGCTCATCGTCATCCCGGTCACGGTCAGATCATACTTCCATCTCAATACCAACCCCCTTGCCTGGTCGAGCGACGGAAGGCAAATCTTCGCTATATCTGACGGAAAAATCAGGAATATGGAGGTGTCCACCGGGTCCTTGCTAGATGAATGGCCGATTCACAGTAGCAGCATCCCTGCGTCTATCGCTCTGGCACGTAATGGGAAATTCATAGTGGCCTGTGCGGCTCGATCAGTCACATTCTGGGACGTCAAAACGCACATCCAGATGGGTCCTGTCATCAACCATAGTGCCTCACCCGTAGCTGGGATCGCCCTCTCACCAAATGACGACTATCTTGCTAGTGGTTCAAATGACGGGGAGATTATCGTCTCCAGTCTTCGAAACATCCTTCCCCGGTCCTACTATGTCACTCCTTCCCTATCGGAGGGACCTCCTGCTGGGACGACAATGAAACAAGATGTTGTCGAGGACACCAAGTTGCTCCAAGATGAACAGGTCACGGTGTCTCAGCTCATTGAACGAAGCAAGGAGCGAGCAGAGCAGGGTCTATGGGAGGCTGCTTTGCATGACGCAAATCATGTATGACCTTACTTCCTCCTGCATCGCGCCTGCACTCACCGTCAGTACTGAATTCTCAGGCGATCACCCTGGACCCTTCCTGCCCCTGGGTCTATGAAAGGAGATACAGGGCATTGCATTGTCTACAGAGATTTGACGAAGCGTCTCGCTCACTCGGCGCTATGATCTTGCAGATGGAGAACTCTCCTGATCCAGACATACGTAGTAGGTGTCTTCGTCATTTCACCCGACGCTGTATTGATGAGTTCATCCAGAACTGCGTAAGAATTACGTGAGCCCGTTCGAGAAGATAAAGGCCCTGAACAAATCTATCTCCGAGACCATCAACAAATGCCCGCTCGTAGTCATCGATATAAAAACCGGGCACCTCTGTGACCGCCAACAACGAATTCGCATCTTTCTATCGGAACCAATCGTCCTAGAACAAATCTCCTCCATTACCACGACACTGCATGCGGAACGTATCCCACCACTGGTCGAGATTTACTTCCAATATGTCATGTTCTCTCACGTGTGGGAGGGGGAGGAACCATTGTATCATGATCTCTTGAACAAATCAGTCTGGGACCTCGATTCCTCCCCGCTTAATGAGAAGCTACGCAAGTTCTGCGAACTTGTTCGTGAGGCTGGTTATCGCTGGGCTTGGAGCGACACGTGTTGCATCGACAAGGGCACCAGCGCTATATTGAACCAATCTCTCACTTCCATGTACAAGTGGTACGAGGATTCCATGCTCACGCTCGTTTTCCTTGCGAGCGTAACGTCACCGTCGAAGCCCGGCGACCTCGTTGATAGCTCATGGATGACACGAGCCTGGACCCTTCAAGAACTCCTGGCGCCAAGGACCATACGTTTTTACGATCGGGCGTGGAAACCGTATCTCAACGACTCTCGCGCCAACCACAAAGAATCCCCCATCATCATCCAGGAACTTGCGTATGCAATTCACCTCGCTCTCGAATCCATCATCGCCTTTCGTCCGACCGATCTCGGGGTCCGCGAGAAACTCCGTTTAGCATCGACGCGCAATGCGACAGTGGAGGAAGATGTCGCGTATGCCTTGATTGGCATATTCGAAAGCGACATCAAGCCAAACTATGGGGAAAGAGAGGCTGCCATTGGCCACCTTTTGGAAGAGATTGTGGCTCGTTCCGGTGATGTAACCGTGCTTGCTTGGACTGGGAAGTCATCGGCCTTCAACAGCTGCCTACCTGCAGCTATGGCGGTCTATAACCAATCCCCTTATTCTCCACCGACCGTTGAAGAAAGCGAAATGGAAGCGTACATCGCAGAGCTACGAAGCACACTACCGCAGCAAGAGGCTGAGAACATCTACGATCGCATCACGCACCTGCCGTCTGCCCGCTTTGCCAATCGTCGTCTACACCTCCCATGCATCACGTTCCGTGTAAGAAGCCTCTCCCTCTCCGTACGAGAGTCAGGTGGAGGGTACGTCTATCAAGCCAAGACGATGATCTTAGGCGACGTGGAAATCAAAACCACGGACCGGCTCCCGCTGGCAGAGCCACGCAAACTGCTGCTCGTACATCCATGCATTCGTGATCTCTTGGCTCACGCACATGCACTCGATATCTGGGAGGATTATTCAGACGCTGGGTCTGATTATCACACCGCGCCTTCTTCGCCCTCGAGCGCTGAACCTTTCGTGCCGTACGATAACTACTCTCGGGCTTTGCACTTGATTGTTCGCCTCCGCCGATCGTTCAGTGCGCTCTTGCTCGAACATACGTCTCATCATGAGTATAGGAGAATAGCCACTGAACACGACATCGTCGCTCAAGTACGCAACTTTACCTCGTCGAAGGACGTCAGGACCGATGTGTTGGAGATATTGTAACCGCGCTGCTTTCGGAGTGCGCCGTTCTCAGGGAGCGCTCAACGAACCACAATGAATGTTATCTGTGCGGGAAACCGCTTACAACTTCTTGGTGCCTCCAGGAAGAAAACCCAAACGTAGACTCTAGTCAAATCGTCTCCAATCTTTCGGTGTCTCCGACCAATGTCCTTCCAGTTACTAACAAGAACTGGCCCGCATGTATACTAGTAGATTCAAAGCATATTCAAAGCACAAGGCTGTAAACGTCTACTTGGTCGGTAAGACAAAAGTGGGATATTTCTATTCTACATATCGTCCGTAATCGTGTAACCATGCGACGCTACTGATCGCGATATACATGTCCTTCTCCAAAATTTATCCCACCTCGACAAACCGAAGATTTGGATGAAGACAGTCGTTCCTCCTCCACTACTGTCCAAAACTCAAGTTAACACTGTTATGTGAGGCGGAGCATGACCAACATCAAGCTACTGTGAGGACACCTGCCGACGAGGTTCGTTTATTTACGATGTAAATCGTTGAGTAAAACTCACTTGTCTCAGGTTCGAAGTCTCTTTGGGTGACCGTTCGCCCTTCAAGGATGCTACCCATCTGCGTCTCAATAAAGCCTCTTCCCTTTATCCGAAGGCCAATCAACACCCGAAGAGAAGGCAGCGGGGAGCGTTGGAACCTCTTGCATGATTGTCCAACAAGAGAAAGACTCCGCTTCTTTGGTGGGATGAATCCATCGGGTTGGACCACTGCATTGTTATCGTTTCGCATGTCTTCGGTGTAGATGCAAAGGAAACGACAGAGACGTTTGTACGCGTCGTAGTCCCTGAAATATAATTGTCCAGCAAACACATTGAGCTGGTCGATTAGCTGCCACGGGGGGTTCCACTCGCGAGGAACAGGGGGGATGGAGCAGAGTTGGAGATCGTCACATGATTTCATCGATTTTACCGTGCGGGGAGTGTACAAATGAAGGTGGACATTTTTGCTGTCTCGGATCATTGTGATCAGTTCGTTCACTTCAAACGGGCTGAAGACAACGAGGACTTTGCTACTGTCGCCAGGGGAAGCTGAACCGGAAACAACCCAGTGGACAGGGCGCAAGTAGTTGGCCGCCCTTCCCTTGGCTCCGACTATGGTCCTGCAAAAGTCTTTTGTCGCCAACACAGCCTGGCTCCAAATGAGTGATTCTCCTGTTGCTGCTGGCGTAGATGAGAGGGTCGAAAAGATCGGTCGGAAAGCCTTCGTATGCAGGGGAATGATGCCAGTCCGGACAAATGTAACGACGTCTCGGTGAATTGAATGGATGGCTGGATATGCCCTCGGAGGTGGTGGTTTCTGCTGATCCACGGGCACCTTCTCGTAGATTATCTCCCTTTCCTGTTCTTCGTCTGCCGCTGTATTTCCAGATAGTGAAAACCCAAGCTCTACACAATGTTGGTGAATTTCAGGGAACAGAGAGGTGATGGTCTGTGGGGTGCGCGGGGCATAGAGCTCGACGAGCGACTTGGCTTCTGGTTGAAGCCAGTGCTGGAACAATCCATCCGGTGCAAGCCCATCCCTGCAGAAACGAGACCAAGCATCGTGTCGAGTGATAAAGTCCATCCCTTGCTGAGCCCAATGGGGAGCCCACTGCTGGATGTTGTTGCAGGTTTCGCAAATGACCCATTGTAAGATGTCGGTGGTCGTGATGGTATCGTCGGAAGTTCTTTTTCCAGTCGCTGAGCGGATCTTCCGATCAACTTCGAAAGGTGCGAAAAACATGACGGAGTGACCATGACCTAGCATGCGCATGCGCATGCAACCTGCAACCAACAAGCTATTAGGTTTGATAACTGAGGAACACGGGATATGTGTGTACCTTGGACCAAATTATCCTTGGTGACTTTTGGGCCCAGTGTCACCGCAGCTCGGAATCCGTTTGGGAACTTGATGTCAGTACCCCTTGTGTGGGCGTGATCAAGATATGCAATGCATTGGTCTAACTGCTGGGCAAACGGAGAAGAGAAGAGAGGCTCTCTGGTACACTCCCTTGTGAGTACGGTCAATTCATCGTCGTCGTTGAAATAAATGACAGCCAGGGCGTCCGAGTGAAGGGATAACCACGTTTTCGCAAGCTGGTGGTTTTCGAGATCCAGTATCTGTGCGCCAACATCAAGCAAAACACGAATCTCATGCTCCTGGGCGATGAGTTTTTTGATGAATTCCAAGGTGGTCCACTGCTGGCCATGCTTGTCAGCCATCGGTTGATAGGAACTATTCTTCTCCTGAAGAAGGTAGGCGAGAACCTTTGCATTGGTTCCTCTTTGATGCTCGGGATCGCTTTGAGAAATAGACATGGGTAACAGGTATCTACCATCGTTAGTGCCAGAAAATCCTGGAATTCGGTTCAATCAACCGGCTCAACGGCGGAAACTGAAACACTGCTCACCAGTCACAAAATGGTTTCTCCGCTCCGCTAAATCCCAACTTGAGCCTGAAAGTTTTGAAGGAAACTCCTTGGCTTCCTTCGGGAATACGACCGTAGAAAGGTAGAAATCAACCGTAGCTTGGTTTCGAGCGAAAAGAGGGAAGAGGTACTGGCGCCATTGCTCCGTTGACATGAGGTTAACAGCGCTCACGTTATGGAGTGAATCTGGTATGGATGTGCATTCCTGAACCCAAAGAGCATAATCTGGGGTTGGGTCATCGAGTTTCAGCAAAGTCTCAAAGGCAACTCTCAGTTGTGCTTCCGTGAGACCACCGTAATAGTAGGATAGACACGTGAGGAGGATGACAACATCCGGGTGCCCATACTCTGCCTGCGGTGCTGGTGTATCTTTCGCTCGATAAGGGACCGCGAGCATGCTTCGTGTGGGCGCAAGGCCATAGTCCACGCGCCAGCGTCGTTCTTGGAGAGCAAATAACAGAATTCCATTGGCCAGGAGACCGCGCAGAAGTAGGATTTGGCTCCACAATGCCTTCCCGGGTCCCCGAAAATGCTCCTCTACCATCTTGGCTGTCGGCAAGGGAACGTCTGTGGACGAAATAAAGACACGAACTGCGTCCCAGAGGCCTGAGTGGACATGGAAGGAGGTAAATATCGGAAGAAGACGACTCATGACGTCTTCGGATAGCCAAGATACAAGTTGATGAGCAGCGGCAGTTTGCTGAATGCGAATGTGAGGGAACGATCCAGGTGTCCCACCTTCGTATTCTGTTTCAAGGGGAAACAGCTTTGCGAGGGTAGACGCACGTCTCTTCACGAACCTGAGAACTTGCTGAGTAGTGGTCCAGCGTGCGGGGACGCCTTCCATATCTCGCTGTCTTCCTGTTGTGTAGACCAACTGGAAACGGACGTGGAGAATCTCGTCGCATTCGTCCAGTATGTCTCTGGCATGCTCATGAAGCCATCTTTGAAGCTCCAGCAAAGGGTGGGGAGGTCGAACTTGAATTGCGACTTTTCTTCGACTCGGAGGGGGTAAAGCATTTCCAGGAGAGTTGGTGCGATCGCTCCCCAAGTTCCAGACCTTTTGGATCCGCCCTTTCAACCCACTCGTTATTTGACTCGAGTCCATGTCCTCCCGTTCCTGCTCCATCCTCCGCCACATCACCTTCATCTCCCCCCATCGATCTCGCATCTTTACCCGCTGCTTATTCCTGAAATTCCATTCGCGGCTCATGCTCATAACTTTCTCCTGAATTCCTCCAAGTTCCTCCTGAATCCTCGTCAGTCGCACTTCCGTGATTTCCAACTGCTCCTCCGGGCCCATCACCCTCTCTCCTATAAGTGACGGCGGATTCGTGTTCTTCACCTGCACTTCCCGGGCCGTGTTCGTCTTCTCGATATCGTTCCACAGCTCTCTCAAAAATTTCCGTGCCTTGATCATGTCACTTTGTCGGTCGGTCATGCGAGTTCGCTGATCCTTCATGCGTGCCCGCTGTGCATCCACGCGCGTACGACTCTCTTCCAAGGACATCCGTTCCGCCTCCGTATGCGTCTTCTGCTTCTCCACGCGTATAAACTGTTCCTCCATTCTTGTAGACTGCTCTTTCATGGCTGTCAACTCTTCTTTCGTACCCGTCATCCACATCGCGATGGTCGATAGGGATACCCACGTTGTCAATTGACGCATACGCACCGCACGGTTCCAGTGCTCGTCCAGGTGTGTCCACTGCTCCTCCAGATGCAACCTTTCCTTCACCATTTGCCTCCACTGCTCCTGCGCATGCGTTCGCTGATCATTCGTGCGTGCTTGCCTCTCTTCCATATCCATCCGCTCCCCCGCGTGCACACACCGGCCATCTATGTGCATCCACTTCTCCTCCATACTGATCCATGTTTCTTCGATGTCCATCCATTTCTCCTCCACAGTTGCGAAATGCCTTGTGCTTGTGAGCCGATCCAAGCTTTCCCGCGTATCCTCTTCCCTCAACTGCTGCTCCGTACTCGCCATTTGCCTTTCGATGCTCGTCAGTCTGAGTGACAGGACATGTTCCGGTTGAGCAACCAGAATGCCATGCTCACGCATGCATTCACCGAAAAGCTCAAATAGAGAAACTATCCGCCCGGTATCCAGCGGGAGAGAGCGGGAGAATGGCAAGTAGTATATTCGCCTGTTGGTGAACCCACTGAGTCGGCCGACAAGGAGTTGGAACATTTGACTTGTTAACGCCTTGGGGACGATGACGCGTACCAGTTGATTGCCATTGGCAAGTGCAGCAGCGGAGATTGGAACAATCACGGACGACTTCCCTTCACCCATGTTGAGCTGCATCACGGTATTATTCCCCGAATGTGGTGTCATCATTTCTTTTGCGATGTCCGCTTGAACACGACGGACGAGGAAGTTGCCTTGTAACTATCACAAACAAGGGTATAGTTACTGAAAGCACGTATTGTCAAACCACAGAAACGAACCTGGATAAGCAACCAATCCGGGTGGTCTTTCGTGCTCCACCCATCACATCCCTCGTTTTGAAGCTCCTTGGAGAACTCGCTGTGGAGATTGTCTAGGGCTAGACGAAGCAACCGGCGAGCACGCTGAAACTCCAGTGCAAGTAGTGCGAACGAGATCAGGGAACCCTTCCAGTCTTCCGAGAGGTTGATAGGGGAAGTGGATGCGAGACATCGGAAGAGAGCGTTTGTCGTAACACGTGGCCACAAACCTGCGAGATCAAGAGCCTTTTCGCTATCAGTTTCCGGGCGTAACTGCTCCTTGAGATAATCTCGAGCCTCCAAGAAACTACGCCTGCACTGAATGTAGTAGTTCTTGATTGTGCATTTGTCAACAGCAAGGTGGTCGGTTGCAACATCAGCCGAGCTATCTCGAATATGGCTGGAGCTCGTACGAAGACTGCAAGCATACTGACGCTGGAAGAGATTCGTTGCATTCTCCTGGACGTTGGTTATCAGTTGATGCAATGTGTCGTGATCTGGAGGGGAGGTAGTACTGGTGCCTTGACTCCTGGCATGTTGTGGCGGTTTATCGGGTAATTCGAATGGCGGTGGTGCACGCTTTGAGAGTAATTTGTCCACCCCGATTGACCACTGTCGACGAGAGGACATTTTTAAGGACGGTCGATACGTATATCGCGTATAGGGCAGCGAGCGTGATGGGGTTGGCACCTGAATTTTATTCAGGACGTGCTGGATATGTGTGAGATGTTTTCTGATCGTGGTCTCGTCGCCAGGGATAGGGTGACCATCTGTCGAGCGCAACTCTGGGTAAATCGCGACAGCAAGCAACGTCTGGGCGAATGCTGAAAGACTTGAATCACCTATCGCCAGAGAGGGGAGAGTGAAGAGCAATTGAAATTGATGGTTATCTTTCTGGCTGTGTTGAAAGAGATTGTATGCATGGATCCAACTTGAAGCGGAGGGACGATCCTGCCAAAGCCATGTCCGGTTGTATTGCAACGTGGTAGAGGTTGAGTTGCCCTGAGTTGGAGTCATCCGCGGTAGCCTTAGGCTGAGTTTGGGTAGATTCTTGATGAGTTCACCATTGATGGACCAGTGGTAAACAGCAGAGGCCGTCTTATAAGCCACTTGATCTCTCCAGCGAGAGTTGCCCAAGTTTGTAAATCGGGTATCCCAACGGGTCCTCGCCGTATGGTCGCCCGCGAACTCGAGTGGAGCCAAGCATGCAGCTCTCGATAAACTGCGCTGAATGATATGATCTTCGCAGTGCGGAAATCTTGCAAAGAGTCTGGTGCACCAGTGGGGGTCCTCATGGAATAGTAATTGCACTTTTTCGAATCGTTCTCGAATCTCCTTGGCGGCAGCATACAACATGGGAGACTGAGAATTGACTGGAATGTCAAGCCACTTCGCTGTTTGTCTGTTTGAACCAAGTATGAGTGGTCGGGGCCATAGCAATGCAATCGAGCACAGGATCTCTGCTTCACGAGGCCCGAGCTTCAAGATCGACTGGCAACTGGCCGACCGTAGCATCCACAAAGCTTCCTCCGTACCTGTCCTGCCTGTTAACGGGTCCGTGCAACACCCATTGCTCGTCACAGCATGCAGGTAAGCAAGGTACAGCTGGTTCGTCAACCCGACATTCCCGGTCAAGCAACCCAGCTCGAGATCGACCGTGTACGTCTGATATGTAATTTGATGAAGAGGAGAACGAGGAGTGCTGATCTCGACATAAACATGATGACCCTGGCGTTTGAAAGAAACGTTGCCGTCGGGAATCAGGACACGTCGATGATAAATTTCGTCTGCGATCTGAACCTTCGGCCGAAGAACGAGTCGGTTAACTAAACCGAACATTGTCCCAATGGATTGATCTTGGTCATAGACCATACCCCTAATATTGCTCGACTGAAGATCTCCTTCTTCATCGACAAAAAAAGACAAGCCATAGCGAGGGAGGAGCACCGACATCCGGGCCGGCGGTGACTCGGATACAGTGGATTGTGAAAAGCCAAGTGGCGCGACCGTGACTGTGACTATGAGATGTTCAGGGACGTCAAGTGCCTCGAAGAGACTTGAAACCATGGCACAGGATGGGCTCCGGATGTCGATAAGTGACTGATGACCCTTGTGCATGTGATATTGCCCAGGTGTGCAATCAATCATCCAGTTCTCGGAAGAAGATTTCCAGATGTTCGAGAGAGAGCGGATTTCGATGATGGGCTTAGCGGCGGAAACATTCAACCAGTGAGCATGACCCTCAACGAGGACTAATGGCAAGTCTGTCCTTAGTTTCTCCTGAGGAATCAACTCGAACGTATCGGTATGATCTTGATGCTTCGCTCGTATGATGAGATCACCATTTCGCAGTGCGAAGTATACCTGCCTATATTTGAGCTCCTGAAACTCTTGTTCCGCAACGCTCATGCTCACCTGGTGCCCGCAAATCACGTGCTGAGTCAAGAAATCTGTTCGCAACAGATCGCTCTGTATCACGTTGAACATTTGCTATACAGGAGGGTCAAAATCGAGCGAGTTAATTGCCAGTCCATCACCGCAAACCGAGTGACATACCTTGCCAAAGATGAGCGAGTACGTGGGATGCTCGGTAATCGCTTTTGGCAGGGTTCCTAACCGCTTGCCATCCACTAGAACTGTCCCATCGAGTAGATTAAGGTGTACCGTTTGCGAGCGTTGGTTCCCATTCGGCATGGTCTCGCACATGAGCCAACGGGAATTTGGGGGTTCTAACGGCTTCCAATTTTTGGGACCTCGGCGATAAGCAGACCGAAGCCTGCAAATCGCACGATCAATACCATCGTCCAAAGGATCATCCTTCATAGCGTCCTTCAACATGTCTTCAAGAGCCAGGGAGAGACGACGATCTCTGTCAAGTAGTAGCCGTGTTTGTGCAGGAATCGTCAAGTAATCACTGGGCACATTGTCACGGATGAGAATGGCGCAGGAAAGGAGGATCTCGATAGACCTTGAGGAACAGAAGAAGTCATGGAGGGCTGAAGGGACCCCTCGGATTGCTTCAAGAGAAATGACATCAAATGTACTGCGGCAGACGGCGGCAGCGTCCAGAAGAAGCCAGCGGTGCTCTTCGTGCTCGTCTTGCACACGTGCATCCATGAGCTTCTCCGATAACTCTTGCACCCAGACGAAGGTCTTCTCGCGTACATTTGAAAGAAGCTGAAGAGCTTCTGCGGAGATGTCTGAACCGGGTCTTGATGCAAGTAAACGGCAAAGCAGGAAGGAAATGGTGGCCATCGTCATCCCTTCCCGCCAATTGGTTTCAACGTCCTTTGTTAAGCATCCAAGCTCGCCTAGAAGCGCACAACAGAAGGTGGGGTCTTGTAACTCTGAATGCCACGTAGAACACTCTCCTTCAGTGAGTGGTCCGGCTTGAGCAGCCGCTTGGGCGAATAACAAGTGTACTTCATGACGGCGGAAAGTCAACGCCCTAGAACGAAGTTCGCGTAAGATGTTGAGCCATTGCAGTGAACCACCGCTACGCAGGTGACCAAATGCAACAAATTCTTGCAGGGAGAGAGCTGGATCGCACTCTGCCTGAAAAGCCAGAATCATATTAGGCGAGTGAGAGGTAGAATTCAGATAGTTTTGCAAATAATGATAAGGTCCGCTTGGAAGTTCGTGCGAGAGGTGGGATTGGGCTTGCATTAATGGAGCATTTCGGGGAGTTTGCTCAGCTTGGCTTGAAACATGGTGATAATAGACGTTGCCCAAGGCCACGGGGGCCACGGGTCTTACGGCGCCACGCATCCTTAGAGTGATTAGACGAAGGGAGATGCTTGCTCTTGGATGTTTGACCAAGTAGGACAGTAGTGCCCCATCCCCATCGGGTTGAATAACATGGGGAAGCATGTCCTGCATCGACTGCTGACACGAGCCAACCAGCTCATTGATCACATCTTGGCCGGTGTATTGATCAGAAAATAGCTGATGACCCAAGACATGGAAGGTGATCGACCTCCACATCTCGAAAACTACGGGACACTGCAATTCAAATATGATGACTGCAGCATGCAGCAGCTCGCCAGGGATCGGGTATTCGTACATAGGTGACGAGAAGTGATTCCATGGGTGAAACTTCAGTTTCGCATCATGCTCAATGCGAGTCTTGAGTTGCTGTAGACAGCTCGACTCGTTGTAGTACCGGACGGCAAAGCTATCTGGAGTGATTGTGCTCGAGAACACCGAGGGTCGGGAACAAGAGCGGGAGTGGCGATTGGTCAGATATTTGTACGCGCAGGAACGGCGGTGGAAACTCGCAGCGTTGCGAAGGAGCAAACTTTCCAAAATAGTCAAGGGGATTTCTGGAGAGTAGTCGGCAAGGATGGGAACGCGCTTGATAGCTAATTTGTCGAGGGCAATCCAAAGTTCGATCCCAGTCAAGAGCATGACTGACAAAAGTTCTGGATTGTTCACGTATGTATTTTTCGCGCCAGAGAGATATTTATCCGCCAAGACCTCCAGCCGAACACAGGCCTCCTCTACGTCAGTAGCGCGAGCAACCCACGCGTCGAGACCCTGCTCGACCGCATGCTCAACATCGTAGAGAGCAACGTGAGGCTCGCGGCAGTATGCCTCCTCAAAAAAGGCCCCATCAGCTGACAGGAAGTCGTCAAGGGTGCCGCGGGGAAGATGCTCAGAACGGAAGGCGGCAGCGGGGAGGTGGGGGTCATCGTTCGCGAAGGCACTACAAATGTGCTCGCCGCTGCTGAGGAGTGAAAGTCGGGTGTCGCGGATCAGGCCACGTTGAGAAGGAGGCGTCCAGGCGTGAATTGTGCGCTGAGCATCTTGCACCTGTTTCCACCTATCCTCGAGAATCCCTCGAAGGCGGGTACAGGTCTGGAACGTTGTGTGGGAGAGCCAATTTGGAGCAGAAGATCCAAGCTTGCCCAAGCGTCTGCTAAGCTTGGCCGACATGAAGTGAAGAAAATCACTGGAGAGGTCGGCATTACTTGCTTCCTCGGCGAGGCGGGACATGAAAAAGATCATGAAGGATTTGTAGGAATCGTGCGTAATGGCAGGGTCCATCAAGGAGGTCTGAATAACAACTCTGATCAAGAGCCAAAGGGGCGAGCGACGCCAGCGATCCTGCAGATCATCACCAATACGTTTACAGATGCGAACGGCATCAGCCGGGCGACCAATGGCTCGTAAGATGCCTGCGAGGAGTTCTGTAATGTAGCCATCGGCGTGAGGCCTGTCCTGATGCATACAAACGATGAAATTTGCCAGTTCAGATCGAAGGTGGGGATCATCGAAGACGTCGTTTGGGATTGCTATGGACGGACCAGGATAGGAGTATATCAGCTTTCCTCTTGCAGCTAACACAGCGTCGGCTGGAGGAGAAACTTCGTAAGACTCGTACAGAGTATCCTGTGTCCGCCTCTTGAAGATAACCGCTGTATTTTGAGCACGAATTAGGAACGCAAGGGAATCTACTGATTCTCAGCACAGGAACTGTAGGAAAAGCCTGGGAAACTGGACCATACCTCCTGCTTTCATTCCAATGAGCTGAGTTATAACAAGTTCCTTGTCCAAGGCCCCAGGCGCAACAGAGGCTTGGAGGTGGTCTAATATCCCTATGATACCATTCCACCGAGCCTTCTCGGCATCAGTGAGGAACTCTGAAGTGTGATAGGCGCGAGCAGTAGCGAGAACTGCTTTGGCTAGGAAATGGTCGTCGTGTTCGGAAACCGGGTCACCTGGCAATTTCAGAGGACAGAACACATGGGTAATGACATACTCCAATGTGCGAGTTTCTCCAACGGGAAACACGGATTCGAACATACGAAGAAGTGGCGCACGTAGCTGTCGAGAACTTTGCGTTGAACTGAGAGAAGTCTAACGTTGAAGTTGAAGCGAATACTAACGTTGTTGAACATCCCACGAGGTTACAGCAAGTACAGCACGTCCTCGAGGTACGCCATGAAGATCGAGCGCTACACCTCCTCACAGTACTAGTATGGATGCTGCTCAGGATGTCACAATGCCTGATAGCTCGATTTCTCCATCTCTTCGCCCTAATGCATCTCCATCTCCTTCCGACGACCCTACCCCATTGAACATGCAGCAGGGCATCGAAGAGGTTGCTCGCACAGAATATATCAGCCTCCTCACCATACTCGATGACGTTAGTATCCCTGCTTGGTGGACCTTATTCGCCATCTTCTTCACTCGGATTCTACTTGTCGGCTTCGTCCTCTTCCCTGTTACCTTCGTATCCTGGGAACGCAGTACCTCGATACCCATGTACGCTTGATCCTTGCTCTGTCTCAGTCAACCCACGCGTAACTTTTTTTCAGATATGTCGTTGCCTGCATTTGTACCACCATAGCCGAGGCGGGAATGCTATGGGTGTGGTGGCAATGGCGCAAACGCCACGTCTGGGTTTTACGTTCCGTCCTCCTGTGCGCACCTCAGTTCGGCAGATTTGTCTTCTAGCTAACACTCAACCCTTTGTTTCAGCCCTGGACTACTTAGCTCAATCACCGGTGTCATCATTACTATCGCCCATGCTAATCTTCATGCTACCGCACTCTCAACTACAAGCAAATCTATGCTGGGCCTAATTTTTGGCACTGTGGTGCTCTACACTGTCTCTCTTATCGCCTACTGCGTGGCGCTTCTCAGAAGGATGGCCAGATGTCGTGCCGTTGCTCCTGACGAACGTCTAGTTGACGAGGCCACCGGATCATCATTGGGGCTCTACACTGCTATTCGCCGCCTCTGGTCCAATCAACGACGGGGTACTCTTTCCGGTGGAATGCCCATCACTGAGTACGTCAGGATGCTCAGTGCCGCCCACGATATCCCAGGAAAGTGGAATATACTTTCCACTTTCTTCACATGGCTTTCCCTCATCGGATTTGTCTTAGCGCCCGCCACCTTCTCCCCTGTAGGAACAGGTAGCCTGATACCTCTGTAAGTTCGATCCTTCGGGGCATCGGTTCCAGCTATAACCAAATTTCTCGAAGATACATCACCACTTACACCTGTATTGGCGCTGGCGCTGTGGGTATGGCTTGGGTGTGGTGGAAATGGCACAGAAATTACGTTTGGATATTGCATTATATCCTTGTGTGCGTATATCATTTGATTCCTGTTGCTCATGCCATTGCCCAGTGACTGACATTTTGTTCCAGCCCTGGTTTACTCAACTCAATCATCGGTGTAATCTCAACAGTCACCAACATATACGGTACGCAGCATGGCAACCTCACAACGGCGAGTAAGATGGCAGTAGTTGCGACTGCTGCCAGTGCTCTTGTGTGTACTCTCCTTTTCGACAACATTTACCACCGCCTTGGTTTGATGAAACGATGGCATAGAGTCCATGTTATTGAACAAGCAAGGGGTCAACGTGACTCGCCGACAGCGTCCCGCCATCATACCCTAGGACATGGCGTGGACGGCCGTTCCATAATTATTCTAACCTATGATAGTGTCCCTGCCTATTGGATTTCTTTTTCTGCTCTTTTTTCTCGGCTTCTCTTGGTCGGCTTCGTTTTGCTGCCCGCTGTTTTCTCATCATGGGAAAGTAGTATCTCGAGAGCAATGTAAGTTTGGTCGTTGCCTGTCTCAAACTCATATGTTGACTTAGTTGTAGATACGTCATTGCCTGGACCTTCACTGGCGTCGGCATAGCGGGTATGTCATGGACATGGTGGAAACGGCGCAAAGATTACGCCTGGATTTCTCGGCACGTGCTTGTGTGCGTACATCGGTTTACCGCCCGGTGTTTGATGACCTTCGGAGTGACAATTTGTTTCAGTCCTGGCCTGCTCAACTCACTCGCCGGTATCATCTGGGTACTGGCCAATGTATATGGTTCCCAACTCGGGACGTTCTCGGCTACAAGCATGTCGGCGTTGATCTTAACTGCTTTTCTCACTCTTGTCTTTCTCATTTTTGCCATCTATGAAATGTCAGCTGCGGCGAATGGACCACCTGTTGGGTCCGATAGGAGGCCAGGATTTGAAGATGTCCGGCGTATCTTGAGGTGGGACACTGCATTGCCATACCGGTTGACATGAATTGACATGAAACCCGTCAGCTGGCTCTTTGATCTCGAATATATCAATATCGTCGATGATTGGCACTTTCTCGTGACATTCTCCACGTGGATTCTACTCATCGGATTAGTTCTATTCCCTGCCTCTTTCTCTCTCCAGGCTTCGTCTCGAATGCAGGTTTGCTCCTCTTGCAGTCACTGACACTCGCATCTAACGCCTTTGAAGGCCCATTGCCGCTTGGGTTTGTAGTGGCATAGGCACAGCGGGTATGGTGTTGGCGTGTTTGAAATGGCGCAACGATTACGTGTGGACTCTGCATCACGTCCTGATGTGTGTAGCTAGGTTTGTTGCTCAATTCGAATCCTACTGACTAACAAACCCTTTGAAGCCCTGGCCTCCTCAATTCACTCACCGGGCTCATTTCGATCCTCGCGAATGTGTACGGAGCACAAAATGGAACATTGTCGGCCACGAGTACATCGGCGCTAATCATGGCTGCCGCCATTGCACTGGCCTGTGCTGTTCTTTCTAGATTGTACAACAAGATCATTTTGAATATATCGGGCTGGCCCATGGTGAAGCGGTGCCCTTTCGCGGATCCGAGACGACTCACAAGCGAGTTTGGATTGTCCGAGGAAGAACATCGCAAACATTCAGCCAAGAAGGGATCCCTTGAATCTGAGTCGAGACGTCCTATATTCTAAAATTGCGGAGAAAAATGGAATGCATTCTGGAAATTCCTGGGCAATGATGCTGGACGTGGGCCGAGGGGATGGTGGAACCTTTTCTGGAAATGTCATGGAGTTTAGTCCCGGATAGAGAGGATAGATATCTCGCTATTCGATACGTTTTTATGGCAATACGTGTCTGTATATGTGTACACATACCATACTCACCGGCGAAGCCTAGTGAGGGTGAACGACTGTCTTCATCCCGACTCTTGGGTCTGCTTACGGGAGACTACCGGCGAAGTAGTCGCAAACCCGATCGGACTCGGAGAGCGGGACAAATCTACGCAATTGATGTATAACGGGTTTGTCACTTTTCTTGATTTCTTACTAACTCTCGTTTCTTCTAGTATTTAAGGTTTGATGATGGGTTGGTCAACCGAAAGAACCACCGTCAGCCTTGTGGAGACAGTGCGGAAGTCCACACAACCCTTGCGCACGATAACCGAGAGTCGACAAATCCATCACACCCTCTTTCAAGTTGTCGACTGCTGAGAGTTGTCAGCCCCCAACGACATGCTATTGATAAACAGACTACGGTCAACAAAGGGTACGCACTGGAGATGACGACACCAGGACGTACACTTACTGCAGTAATCCACGAAGATAATAAAGTAAAAATGGTGAGAATGGCAGTTGGTGACGAACCACGAACAGCAGCCTTCTTGCCCGACGGAGAGCACATCGTCAGCGGAGGAAAGGATGGGATAATTTTGCAACAAGTGGAGGACAGGCAAAAACGAAGCACAACGATAAAGTCCGGGAGTCGTGTCCTCGCCCTGGCGGTGGTTCATGTGTCGAATGCAGCCCACTGGATCGTGGGTGGGATGGAGAACGGGATGATCATGGTTTGGGACGGAAGTACCCACAAAACGATCTATGAGATGAGAGGACACAAAAAAGCGGTGAAGACGATCGATGTCTCCTCGGATTCGAAGAAGGTTGTTACGGGATCGGATGACTGGACCGCCATCGTCTGGGATATGACTACCGGAGAACAACAACTTGCGAGCCCTTTGCAACAGGACTACACTGTGGTGGCGGTCAGGTTCTGTCCTTGTGGTGATCGTGTCGCTGTCGCCACGCTCTATGGCTCGATCCGCATTCACGATTGCCGCTCAGGAGACAAGCTCATCGACATCCCCGTCACAGTCACCTCTGACAGCAGATTTCCGAACACTCCCCTTGTTTGGTCTACGAACGGACAGCGTATCTTCGCGCTGTCTCCGGGCTATATCAGGTGCCTCGACGCGGCCTCTGGCACGTCACTCTCTCAGTGGAAGGTTGACAGTAGAAGCGATTGCTCGTCGATCGCGCTAGCAAGCAATGGAAAATTCATCGCGTATTCAACAGGACGTACAGTCACGCTCTGGGACACCTCTTCGCACCAACAAATCGGTCGAACCCTCGAACACGGTGCTAACATCTTGTGCATCACACTCTCCGCGGGAAATAATCGTCTCGCGGGTGGTGGAATAGACGAGAAAATCACCGTATGGGATCTTAGAACTATCCTTCCGGACCCCTACTTCACTGATGCAAGTGCTCGCGCTAGTCTATTCTCGCAGTCCCTGCGCCTGACCACAGAGACTCAGACCACTGTCAATGAGGAACCGTGTTTATCACACAAGCAAGAAATGGATCATCGTTCACATTTCACTGTGATGACCGGTTTACTTCGCGTGTTCGACCGCGATCTGATCGTTTCGTTCCTTTTGATGTCGTCCAGATACCACTTATGCAAATCAATAATACAGCAATCAAACCGTGGCTTTACGACGACTTGACGACTGCCGAGGCCGTATTTTCGGAAGAAATTGCCGGGTCTTCCAGTCCGAGTTTCAATGTACTCGCCAACCGTGCGCTTACACTCGCGCGTTCGAAGCAATGGGATGCTGCACTTCGGGACGCCCGGAGGGTAATCCTACTTCACTTTTAAAGAATTTGTGTCACTGAACTGAGTTTTCAGTCCCTTGAAGTCCAGCCATCGCCTATTGGCTATATTGCATTGGTCATGGCGTTCATTAGTCAAGGGGACAACAAGCTTGCTTTGCAGGAGATTGACTGTGTCCTTACCAAGTACGATTCGCATGAAAAGCGATTTCTCTTACTGTTAATTAAGGTGTGTACTGTGTATGCTGTATTGACAGAGATGAATCTTCCTTTCACGTAGTCCATCACCCTATTTGTATGTGGAAACTACAACGATGGTATATCCTTTGTAAACAAACACATCAACGATGCCTATGATAGCTCATTGCATCACCTCGTTCAGGCACGTGTGTTGTTTCCCAAACTTCCGGGTTGTTGTCTTGACCCTTTTCCACAGGCAAAAATGTACTTGGAGAGAGAAGACTACAGGCATGCAATACAGTCATTCGATCGTGCACAGATGTTTCTGACGCCCGGAGAGAGTCCCGAACTTCAGACCATTTCGCTCGTGATTGGTTTTCCGTAACTGGGTGGCAATGGACACTGACGCAATGCGATCAAAAGATATTTGGGTGGAAGTTTGACGACCTTGGCATCAACATCCATAAGCGTCAATGTGAAGCTCTCCTGACTGCTGGTAGCGTGGACGCTACCGCATGCCTTCATCGAATGATGAAGACTTTCACAAAGGAGGTCGGGGTGAGGAATGGTGAGGTGTCAAGCTGGATTTTAGGTGGGTTCCAACTCGTAATCTCGACATCCGTGAATTCAGACTTGTGCTTTGTTTCTAGAGTTCAAGTCCCGATGTGCAACAAAGTTCGAAACCCTCGGCGACGAAGCGTTAAAGGCTAAAAAATACAATGAGGCCTCAGAACATTACTCAGCCGTATTGTCCCTTGAACCACGATCTCCGCACGGTCTATACCTCAAGCGAAGCGAAGCTTTCACGGCGTTTGGTTCCTTGAACAACGCAAGGCATACCTCGAGGGATGCCTTCAAGAATGCATTGAAAGATGCAGATGAGGTGCGATGACCCTTTATTCGCGTTCTTGTCTGACATTTGTTTGTCAGGCAATAACACTGGATCCTTCATCTCCTTGGGGATACGAAAAGAAACACGCTGCGCTACATGGGTTGAATCGCTACGATGAAGCGGTTGAAGCACTCAACGAAATGCTCTCTAAGATGCAGGATTCACCCGACCCCAGATCCCGTGGTACGTCTCTTTTATATCTGGCCTAACATCACCTAACGAGTTTGCTATGAAAGAATTGCGGCGCCAAGGCATAAACCCAACTCAGAATGCCGAAGCAATTCGCAAAATTGTCACACATGCGTTACGCGACTCACCGCTTGCTTTGATCGACACCGAAACCGGTTATCTCTACGACAAGCCGAGTCGGATACGATTATTTGAAGCACACCCGGATTACAGCGAACTAGTTCTAAAGCCGCCATCGCAAATAAGTGACGCTCTAATCGGGCGGGCCGTTGAGAGATTCTTCCGCTATTCAACATTATCCCATACATGGGAAGGAAGAGAACCCTTATTCCATGACGTGCTACATCGATCAGTGTACGACCTACCACCATCACGCTCGCACACGAAACTACGACGGTTTTGCGAGGAGGCTCGGAAGAATGGATACGGGTGGGCTTGGAGTGATACTTGCTGCATAGACAAGACGGCCGGCCCGGTGTTGCAAGAGTCGCTGACGTCGATGTATCGATGGTATTATGGATCCTCGCTCACACTCGTTCACCTGAGGGGCGTCTCTTCTCAGCCGGATCTGGACACGCTCGTAGATGCGCTCGTTCACTGTATGTGGAACACACGTGCGTGGACACTCCAAGAGTATTTCGCATCAACGGTTATCCGCTTCTACACGGAGGACTGGCAACCATATCTTCCTCATGTTACTATCTTCAACCACAAAGAGGTACCGGAAATCACACGTCAGATGGCCCTCGCAACCGGTATCGAGGAACATGTCCTCGCTTCTCTTCGTCCAGGTTCCGACAATGTACGCCAGAAGCTCCGTCTCGCATCTAAACGAACTTCCACAAAGCTGGAAGATACCGCCTACTCGTTGTTCGGTATCCTTGATGTCAGCATGCCACCTATCTACGGCGAGGGGCATAAAGCTCTAGGCCGTTTGTTGGAGGTCGTACTCTCTCGGTCAGGAGATGCCACTATCTTAGCTTGGACAGGGAAGGCGTCCGAGTATAACAGTTGCCTACCTGCGGACATCGCCGTCTACCACGAATCGCCGTCATCCCATCTTCCTTCACCAGTCGATGACATCAAGATGGAGACATCGGTCTCAGCGCTCCGAACATCACAAATCTATCATGAGCCAGCCATGCAGCTCTACGACCGTGTTGACCAGCTTCCTTCCCCACGTCTCTTCAACACCCGTCTTAGCCTCCCCTGTATCGTTTTCCCGCTGACCATCGATCACCAATCGACCCTTACGGAGGCGACTCACTTCGTTTATACTGCCACAGCATCCCCGCTCGGGAAAGTTATGATCAAGACATCGCATGACCTGTCTAGGTCCGTCGACGGACAATATCAGCCAGACAATCTGGAGAGACTAGTTCTTGTACATCCTTGGCTCCGCTCACATCTCGATCCCAACCTTCCGAGTTCAAATAAGAACGAGGGAGGGGACGGTGATCATCCTCGGCAGGTCCATCAAGTCAACAGATTCACCAGAGCGCTACGACTTTTCGTCCGACTCAGAGAGCCCTTCGGAGCGCTCCTACTGAGGAGAGAGGAGTCTCCCCAGGAATTCAGGCGTGTTGCTTCTGATGAGTTGATTAAGGTGCAGATACAAGCAGAGGTTTCCCCGCTGGAGCTCATGGATAAGGTGATCGTGGTAGATATACTCTAGGTATGTCCGAATCTGATTGTCACCGCACTTGCTGATATTGGTACGTCGTTCGCGTCGTCGTTGCGTTCGTTAGTTTTGTGGTGATTGGCCGATGTGAAGGGGCCGACAGCAAGCGTCAGCTTGGAGAAGTTGGGCTTTGATCAAACATATAATCAGGTAGAAATAAAGATAATCGCATGGCTAATCATGATGGACTCGCTGGTGTTAGTTGTGTTACTTCTCGATTACTTCTTACTTCTTACATTCTCAAGTTAGTAGTCATGTGACCCTTCAAAGCTTCATCCTACAGTGTTCCGCTTTTCAGAACTTGGACTCACCGTCGTTCATCGCGGTCGGCTCGGGATAATTGGAGGTCGCTGTTCATTGTGCTAAGTCGACTTGAATTGTCTTGCGGATATCTACTATTTAGCAGCCAGCTGGTCTCTCGAATCCACTATGACCCGAACACCGGTGTACACTGCGCTCAGTGTCCCAACGGTCATCACTCACCCGTCCGTGAGGTGTCTTCAATGGTCTGAGGATGGACAGCTATTCCTCGTCACGAAATCTGCTGTTCATATTCTGGTACGCTTTTTCTTTCGTCGACGAACCCAGTCGCGTCAAGTGCATTCAGACACCAGATCACGGAGTCAACTTCAGCACACCTGCAGACATTAGGTCATCCATCGGAGACGAGGAGAGCGACCGGAAACTTGGCTGGTATCGAACAATGATTGAAACTATACGAGGACAAACTCATTCGTGGCCCAATATCAACCAAGGTCGTGCATATGCTCTGTTCGATCGGTCACCTGCTCAATCGTTTTCAGGATGGGGTTCCCTTAGCTTGGGGTCCCTTGATGTCTCTGTCCGTGCTGTGGCATGCTCTCCCAGCGGGTTGACATCTCGCGGAAGGTACGGGCCCTTTTCCAGGTTGTATCCATTGTTTTGAAGCTCGCAAGGTGTGTTAATGCGGTTTTGAATTCTAACATGGAGGTTTCTTTATGGTCTGCGGGAAAAAATCATTTGAAGGGAGAATGGTCAAACGTACGACGGTGTTGCTGATATCGAAAGTGGCCACTAATTCTTTCTAGATCCAAGATGTGACTGCCTATCTCTTAGACCTTCCAAGATCAGGCCAGGAGATCGAGGAGACATCTTGGACACTGAGCATGCAAGTTATCTGTGAGTTATACTCGAACGTCAGAATAACTGAAACTAGACCTCGCTCTAGGTATTGCTTGGTCGAGTCAGCCGCATTGGGGACTTTTTCCTGCCCCTTTAGTTGACGCGTCAACGTTGGCCCTTGGAACCCGGGCTGGATCAGTGAAGTTATTTCGGTGCGTAGAATGTATCACTCTACGACCTCCCGCTCAGGTAGCCTAGGTTCAAACGCGGCGAAGACAGTGAAGGAACACTGTTCCTCACCGGCGAGGTGAAGCTTTGCGAGGATTGGATAACCCACATTGCCTGGTCGCCTTGGACTATGCATGAGGGAAAATGTGGATTCTTTTGCTATTACTCCGAACATCTATTGACCGCGGTTTTGGAAGGTAATTGTTTTTTGGCATATGCCACGGGAGACGGCGGTGTCGGCCTTATCAATGTTTCGCAGAGACTCCAGCCTGTTCAAGGCGAAGGATTTGTTACTACGTATGAAGTGAACTGCACTTTTGAACAGGCGACCGATGCTGTATGTTCCCCCAACAAATGCGCAATTACCGCTCTCGAGTGGATTGTTGTTTCCGGGAGAAATGTAAGAATTTTATCTGACGAAGACGTAGCCCTCGATGACGTATTCTGCAGCCCATCCTTGCGTATTCTAAACCAGGATTGATTCATTTGTGGTCTTGGCCTTCGTCCGCTGCACGATGGCATGGCGGTCGTGCGCTGACCTTCCAGACACAGAAAACATCAATTGGGTCTTCCGCTTTTTCGCCTATTTCAGGCTTTTCCTACGTGGAGGACAAGGATGTGCTTCTCGTGGCTCTCTTTGACGGATCTATTCACGCCATTCATAACCTCTCCACTGAACCTTCGTGGACTTCCACATCGTCGGATGACAAGCTGACATCAGAAACACTTTCACAGGTCTCTCGAGATTTTTTTGTCCAGGTAACTCCGGGCGTTGAGTACGCGGATGTGAACAGAATCAGTGGCTTGGTTTCTTATGACACGCATTCCACTCTAACTTGGATCTATGAGTGCGTAGCTGCTGTCACCAATGTCACCACAGGGCTGTGACGCTGATTGTTCAATTAAAAGGTCATTAAGACCCTCAGATTTTAGCTACAAACACGAAGCGAAGCATGAATGCATGTTTCTCACTGCACCCTTCTGGCCGCTTGATGAGGAAACTATTGTGAGGGCGGCGCAGGAGACACTGGTTCAGTTTGTTTGCGGTAATTACAGTTCTCGACATTGCTTCTCCGGTCATGTTGATCCTTATATCTTACACAGCGACCAGAAGCACACCACTCCATCAGCTTCGGCCCCTTCTTTTGCATCTATGCAATACAGGACGCTTCGCCGAAGTATGCCCTCGGTTGCTGGAAGTATTGGATCAAAGTCCGCCCGACGATTCACTTTCTGTGTCAGTTCATAGATCCTCGCAAAACGTGGGGTCAGAACTCCAACTCCAATTCCGAAGGAGTTTGGAAACACATCTCTTTGGCTGGAACGGTCTATTTTCTTTGCGGATGAGATTATCTGTCGTAGATATGTGTTGGGTGAGTGGCGTCGCGTTACCCCCGACTGATGACTTAATCATATCCGCGAGGGTCGCAGAGACTTTGCAAAGACCAGCAATTACGCCAAAATTGTGGTCAGGTTGCCCATCGTCAGCTGAATGACATCTCCCACCGGGTTCTACGCATTTTGGTCCGCCATTTCACAGCCATTGTTACAGCACTCACTCGTGAGTCTTCTCCTATGCTACAGCTTGCTTCATTTCGTTTATGATCGCGCAGCGTCTGATGTTCCATTCGTTCTGCGAGTAGTAGTGCAATCACGGCTGGCAGGATCTCCACCGGATCTATCTAGCGAGGCTGAGGCGTTGTCCAACAAAGTGAATGAGGTGATTGTGATCGACCCGTCGATAGCTGGTTTGCACGAACTGTGCCCTGCATGCCACATCGAAGTCCCGCTAGAGGACATCTCACGAGCGACGTGTCCAAGTGGCCATTCCTGGGGTGGGTGAATTTCTTTTTACCTCGTGCACACACAAGAACTTCTCCCCCAATGCATTCACAGCTCGTTGTTCAGTGACTTCTTTCATTTTATCAACTTCGATGGTCAGAACTTGCATAGGTTGCAGCCGTAAAGCGCTTCTGCCCGTCTCTCAGACTTCGGCAGTTGATGAAAGCTGGTTACCTGTCGCTGCGCGTAGCTGGATTGTGAAAGAGCTATTAGAAGCTGTGCAACGTTGTCTTTTCTGCGGAAATAGCTTCGTGGGCATCGTATAGGGGAGACCAATTGGAGTTTACCCCGGGGCTCTAAGGGGGCGATGCTGCTTTTCTCCGCACAACATTAAAATGATCATTCATCAATCCACGTTTCATGACAGCCATGATAATTTATCTGTCAGTATGTACTCTCAATCAATTAACATCGTACGATAAAGCGAGCGGTGTCTCGTTAGCGTGGGTCTTATCACTGGGAGAGATTGGTGGAAACGTCATCCTGCAGCTTTGCTCTCAGTCTTTGGAGTGCTTTCCCTAGTTGGTTCTCCCCCTTTCCGTCAGGCCCTATGCCCCAGAATGCGTCCTTGTCAGAGTCCTGATGACAGCCACCGAGGTGAATTTTTTCATTGTGATCGAGAGGAAAAACAAATCGTGATCGCTCACCTCGACAAGTTCAGAATCTCCAGTCGAGAGAAGCTCCTGTTTTAGATGTTCGTTCTGTGTAAACTTGTGCCAAAGAACCATGTCCATCTGTCGTTCGGAGTACATTACCGTCAGTCAAGTTATTGGGGCCACACAACTCCTTGCATGCGCGGAACAGAAGAAGTGGGAGACGAAAATAGTGGAACGTACCATCTGGACTCTAATGCTGAGCCAATCCCGTCTGACCTCTGGGTTGAACCGATGGGTCTCGTCGAAGACGACGCGAGGGCGTGGAGAGCACGTCCGAATGTGTTCCGCTAACTCAGGACGATGATCAAGGAACTACGGATGAAACATATGAGATCTTGTCCTCTCCCATGATCATCGCCCCCTGACGCAACACGCGTCGCCGAGGGCATGGGCCTACGGTCAAGGGGTGATGATCGCTGACTGAAAAGCCCACCTTGAGTGCCTGAAAGAGGTGCTCGCTCGTGGGGTACCGTTTCCCCTTGTACTCGACTGGATCGGGTGAAAAGTTGGTGAACCCATAGTACGGATCATGGGCATGGTAGAACAGAATGCGCTTCGGCCCGGGTGAACGGGTTCGCTGAGTCTGCAGGATGAATCTCTGGCTCAGACTCTCGAGCACCTGCTTCGCCGATCCTCCCGGCGATGCAGAATGAGGACGCGGGGGCGGAGGCGGCGGTGGAGAGGATCGCTTCGTCGCCGCATGGCTGACGACTTCCAAACCTGTCTGTACGACCCTGACTCCGGTCCCGTCGTCATCAGAGACACAGCCCCGACTCTCTCCCGCTCCGAGTCTCAGCGACTTCTTGACCGTATCAATCTCGCGACGCGTCAGCGGCTCGTTGGACGTCACGCGAACCGTTTGGACGATGTCGATCTCGTACGTTTTGCTACTTGGATCGGCGTCAACCTTCGAAGCCATCGCCGATTGACTCTGCTTCGATAGTAGACGTCGTTGGCCTTGTGCGGCGGGTGCAGGTAACAGCTTTCGTGTTGCAGAACCTGCCATTCCTTGACTTGATTCTTCCTGCTGGTGCCAATGTGTATGCGACGCGAATGGCGCGTTGGGTCTTTGACTATATAGGGGACATCGAGGACGACACGTCCATGCAGCATGGTATTGATTGCACCGACTCCACGTTGGATTCACGTCGCGTCCTCGATGTGCGATACATCCTCTCCATTCCTGTTTAGTACCCGACGACGCTAGTACGCAGGTGCGGTACACACGTGGCAATCCCCGCTGGAGGTATACATATCGTGTCCATAACTTCGAACGACGGAACCCCCAACGACAAGATGACCACTTCACGAAAGACAACAGCCCAGACCACGTCCAATTTTTGCCAGGTGCGCTCAAGCTAATACAGCTCTTACGTTCCTTTTCTTCATTCCGGCATTGTGCTCATGCCTTTACCACCGTGACGGAAATTCGGACAATGACCAGGTTTGCGGTACTAAACCCAAGTATGTCGATCCCGCCGGCGTTACCCATTCGTTTTGTGGCAAGACCTGTGCACGAAACTATACGATGAACGGTCCAGGCATCAATTCGCCACCGGTGTGCGCCGTCCAGGGGTGTAATAAACCACAAGACCCGTCGTTCAATGTATTCTGCTCCGCTAACCATGCAAAGTAAGTGCTCGCCAGCTATACTTCAAGGCTGTGTGGATTGATCCCCATCGCCATCGAGATTGGGATTTACTTCCGGTATCGTGCCAGGATGCACTCGATGCCGTGTCCTGCCACAAAATAACGGGCAGATGTGCGATAGCTGCGCTAAGTTACCGCCGGATGCACCCCGAATCTGGAATATCAAAAGCTCGGGCACTGTGTGGAGAGAATGTGAGCCTTGATGTTCTTCAGATTGAGTCGACGCTCATCGTCTAGATCAGTCGACCGAGACTGGAAAACCAAGTGGAAGACTGGGAAAGCAGCGACGATCGAGAAGCTATTCGAAATATCATACCCATCTGATGTGGTCGCCAACAAGGAAGCATTTCGGTGAGTCCACGAGCATTCAAATGTCATCTTCTGTCTACTGACAGTCAGCTTTACAGAGAGAGCCTAGAATCTGATGGCGGCATTCGGACATCACGCACGTTTCACGCTGCTCAATGTATTTGCGACATGGGCACAAAGGGAACGTCGCTCTGTGACTGGCTCTCCTGCGGAATATGCAATATCGTAAAGTCCGCTTTTGAACATGTCGCGTTTGGGGCACCCTCTAACAAAGGAAGGTCAGTGAAATGGAGCAAGTTACATTCCCCGGTACTCAGCAAACTTTTCCTTGTCACCCAGACATGGAGATGGCCTTTACTCTTCGCTCGACCCCTCGGCAGCCGACAAGTTCGCGACTTCATGCTTGAGTTCACCGTATAGAGTTATGATTGCCTGCGATGTTGTCCTGCCGCAAAATCCGAGAAAGAACAGTTCGGTCAGTCATTTACCACCTGTAACCTCCGTTTTCTGATGGAATGTACAGATTCTGATGGATAACAAGGTCGTGGTGCGGGACTCGGGAACCATTACTCCGAGATTTATCGTCATGTACACAAAAGGCACCTGAGGACGGAGCCTGGACTAATCAGTAACATGGACCCGAGTCCCGCGCACGTTGCAGTCACCAATGTTAGAGCCAGCGGCGTCCTGAGATCCATTCTGTATTTATTCAAAACCTGTGTGAGTTAATGATGAAACATGAAGGCACCATTTTGAACTCTAACCCATCGAAAACGAGTGCCAGGTGCCTCGCTGTGCACTGCCCATTCAGTAACAGTATATCCGGGAGCTTTAACTAAAAGAAATACAAGATCAGCATCGAGGATGCAATGTGTCCGAAACGCACACTCCTGCAAATTCAAATACATGGAGCTTCTCGAGCATTTCCCAATCTTGTCAGGTTCGGCAAGAGACGCTGTAGATACGGAAAGGACGGGTGATTTCATACGGCAGTGTGGGAGCCCTCGTATCGAGGTACACCTCGAGGTGCAAACCCCTATTCAGCCTTATCACAACCCGAAAGCGGAGCAATGGAGATATCATAGAGAGGACAGTCCACGGAATGCCATGTGTCCATTGCATGTCTGGCGCGCCACAAACGTGGCAAGCACGAGGCAAGGCTGCGCTGAAGGTCGTGATACAGTATTCCCGCCCTTTATAGCACTGAGCAGCGTCCTTGTCGGTCAATCGCAATGGCTCCAAGTCTCTGTGAGGTACGTTAGATAACTAGAACTTAGCTGGAAGCTAATCGACGCCTCAATCAGAATTGTCACAAGAAGCCAAAATTCGGCACCCACAAATTCTGCGGCAAGACGTGTGCCGCCCAAGCAGCTGCCAGACCTACGAAACCCAAACCAACGCAGCCCAGATCGAACGCGGGACCAACGACTGCAGGTCGTCAGAAAGCCCCCGCCCCACAGAAAGCGGCGGCCCAACTGTGTATCGTGAGTCACAGCATCGTCGACGTCGATCAATCGCGATCTAGCGCCACTCATATTCGATGGACGTCGATCTCTAGTACTGTGGTCAGAAGCCCAAGTTCAACAACTTTGACTATTGTGGCAAGACGTGCGCCGCATTTGCCGGCGCTGCGCAAACGAAATCATCTGCGGCACAAGTGAGGTCGGGAGCGAAGCAGAAGACGACGCACGTACCTAGGGCACCACCCAAGAATGTTCCGGCTCCCCCACCCCCGAGAGCCGCTAAGGCACCTCAAGTGAAACCCCCGGTGCCTCAATGTGAGTATATTGATCATCTTTCCCCTGAGATTTTCAGTTGATTTCGTATACTAGATGATTCCACTGAAGACGAAGAGTTCGAAGGAGAAAGTGAAGAAGATGAGGGTTTCTCTACCGATTTGGACGCCTATCCATCGGACACCGAGTCAGACGAAGAGCGCAGCGCACCGACGGTAGCTGCCGCCCAACCCGCTATTGGGCTTGCATCGAAGGCTATCAAGCAAAGTGGTGCACCAAAACCACCTGCAGGTACCTGTGCAATCCCAAGATGTGGTCAACTGTGCCACGTCGATAGGAATGGGGTGAAGACAAGTTATTGCTCGATGAAACACAGAGAGTAAGCGTGAACAACATGGCTCGACGGCACGAGCGTCTCATGCGATTTTATCCAGGGAAGCAGTCAACCTGGGGTTAGAAGAAGCCTGCATCATGTGCCAACAATATCCACAGAACACTGCAGACTATTTCTGCTCGTCAGCGTGCAGGAACCAGTCAATGACGAAAAAATGAATCGCCAGCGACACGGATATCATGTTAATGGGGACTGCCAACGCGGTGCAATCATGTCAATTACCTTTGTTACTTTACCTTCTGGATGTATTCTCAGTGAATCCGAGTCCAAGCTTGATGCAGTGGGTCGAAAGGTCGCGAAGTACTGGTTCATCAGAAGTCCAAAGTCCTTAGTATGGTCTCCACTAGGTACCAAGGTAGAGCGAACTTCAAGTTGGTTCAGCTTGAAGTCATGATGTAGTAATCTTGCTTACGTTACCACGAAAAGTTATCGACTTGACTTTCGTCGACATCGACCAGCGCGGTCAAATCCTTCATTTTTATTGTCAATCCCATCGCCAATATCACAGATGGGCCGTTTACGACGTTCTCGAACACACAAAGCGCAACGTGACATCCATCGGGCCTCACGCACAAGGGTATGTGCTCTCCAACCACCCTTCGGAACTCCTGAATTCGACTCGGATCCCAGGCCCGTACAAAAGATCTTGATCAGATACAGCTAATCGACCTCGATCCAAAAGTAAGTAAACCAAACTCAACGTCCAGCGCCTCCCCCGCGCCACACCCGAGATGGCGCGTTTCGGTCCACGAGCTGAGGGTCGCACGTAAATTGTGATGACACTCGCATTGTGGGGGCGTCCGCTATCGTTGATGGTGTTGATGGCATCCGCATGTTCGACTGATGGACTGATCACTTACTCCCTTTCCCACCCCCACTTGCTCTCGGTGGTAGAACCGTGCCGCGCTGGAAGCGCAACCGCTTGATTTCGGAAAACCTGGTCTAGCCCAGCATTATTGCGTTGAATGTGCCAAGTACGTCTTTTGTACCTTGACATCCGTCCTACACCCCGTTCTAGACCTATCGTGCTTCCTACTCATTCCTCCGCCGGACCGGATCTCATCTCACATTCCAGATACTATGAGACCGATTCCGCGATACGCTCACACTGGAAGAGCAAAGTTCACAAGAAACGGTGTCGTATGCTCAGAGAACCAGCCTACACCGTCGAGGAATCCGAACGGGCTGCTGGGCTGGGCAGAGAGGGAAAACGGACTACGTCCTCCACGACGGGCACGTGGATATCTTCCTCTGCCCCTGTTGTGTCTACGGTGACTGCGGCTGCTGCGTAGCTTCCATGTGTTATATCGCATGGAGTCGTGTTTCAGCGCACGATTCTGTCGTACGACTCGTGTATCACTTACTCGCAATGGTTAGCTTCCATTGCCGCAGGAAATCACATTCCTAGACAGGGTTTTCTGGGAACAATGGGGCACGTTGGGAAAGGGTACTTGATTGGGAGGATATTTGGATCGCCCTCATGCTAGCCATGCCAAAGAGTTACAAAAAGATCTACCATTTGGGAGCTGATGTAAATTACAAGTATCGTGTACACACTACACATACATTAATAGCTATTCCATGCTAGTAGAGCGCAGCATACCTCCACCCGCCAGCGAGACCTGCAAGTCATTAACAAAAACGAAACCCCTCGTCTACCCCCAATAAAAATCCGAGAGTCCCATAAATTAGTAATGAGCACAATGAAAGAGGAAAGAAGAAAAGAAGGAAGAAGAATGTGAATAAATTGCGATGAAACAACGGGTTTAACCGCCGGAATGCACAGAGAAATTTGTTGCCCTATCGCCTTCGGTTTGTCTCTCCAAATAAGACTCGTCGTCTGAACGACCCTCCAACGTCGCCGTGGAGTAAATACGCACAGTGCCATCGTGGCTTCCTGTCGCAAGCATCATCGGATCGTCAGTGGCATAATTCCAGCCAATGCATGTCAAGTCTCCTCCACCAGGGGCGTTCTGAGGCCGAATGCAGTGCAGAAGAGCCGCCGTTTCCCGATCCCATATGTGGATATCGCCCGCTGAGATGACGACGAGTAAATGGGATTGAAAAAAAAGGCAAGTAAGGAGGGTACCAGCCTTTTCCAGCACAAAGGACGAACTGATCGTCTTTACCGCCAAAGTGACATGGCCCCGCAATGTCGACAGGACCCTTGAGAGCAAACATGTGCTTCAAGCTCAGTCGAGACGTCTGCGCATACTCGGCGCGATCTCTATCGCGCACGATTTCCAGTTTCCACAATTGAGGCGCAGCCTGAAATTCAAATGGAGCAAATGGAGTTAGCGCGTGAGTACACGTCCAATTGGTGAACTCTAACTTTCTCAGGTGAGATGAGGACAGCGGCCATCTTCCTTGCCATTGCAATGTCGCGGACATCGTTGGCGAATGGCGTTTGACTATGGAACTCGTGTAAATCTCTTGACAAATCGATGCAGCAGCCACATAATACACACCTTTCCCTTGTTCTCGTTAACATATTATAAACTATAGGAAGTTATGAATTACGGAAACCACAACGTGGAACGTGGGTTCTTACCAATAATGCGTTTCTCAACTCGAGTATGGCGGCTGGGCTGGGGCCCGTCAGGCGATGTTATCGAAGGCCCCACGCCGACCAATCGCGAACAGTCCGGTGTCACCGCCACGTTCGTCAGCCGGACCTGTCCGAGGTGGTACGTATCCAAGACCTTCCCATGGAGATCCTGAAGGGTAACGAGAAAGACTACGTCAGCGAAACCCACATTGTCGTTTTTGAGGGATACATACCAGCTTCACGACGTCGCTACCTTCGACGGATAAGAAAGCTGTTTGTGATTCATGATCGTCGTCAGGACGTAGAGACGATCCATGGGAAGCAAACACCTTACCATCTCCTGTGGGTAACCAAATGATGGACTGAACCGTATTTTGGCGGTCTATCGTCTTCTTACACACACCATCCTGTTTAAAAGTGTCAAATACCCCGTCAATCGAGGCGGGAAGCAAACCTACCTCTGACCACACCTTGACCGCGCGGGTAAGGCGAGTGAGGAGGATCCTACCATTAGGCGACCTACTGATAGTGAGATCGACGACGACGTGAAAAGAAAAGTGGTGTCTACCATGCAACTTGACCAATGAATCCCCGAACGTGCACGAGTATGCGGTGAGTAGTGATACTGTCCTAAATGCGGGATCAATCACGAACCCCACGGCGTTACGAGGACAAACTCACCCCTACGCGGAATATGACAGACGTTCGATCCCAACTAAAACATTGTTAAAGAGTTGAACATAATGACAATCAAGGCATTACCTTGAAGTCGCCAAGTATCGTCCGTTTGGGGAGAATTGGAGGTGACGGACAAGTGCTTGGTGTGCGCCCATCTCCTGTGAAGTCTCCAGTCCCTTCAACTTATCAATCGCAGTCGTCACCCGCACTCCACGCAACGACATTCCCGGATCTGGGAATCGACCAGGGGACATCGCAGATCCGGGAACTATCGGAGTATCAAATGACGAGTTTCGACGAGGGGACATTGGGCGAGCAGTGGCTTGAAGCATGATTACTGAGCGAATCGCGTTGACGAAACGCTGACGAGCATCAGAAGGACGTGTTTCCCCACTCTCATTGGTATGACCTTCAGTGGAGACAAGGTTTTCGCTGGTGACCGAACAAACGGAGCGCGCCATTTCAGCTTTAGGAGGTGCAGTGGTGATAGTTTCCTGACGATAAAATGCGGGTCTTTGGGGAAAACCGGGACGCGTGCGAGGCTGAGGGGGCTCTACGATTGGCAGTATCTCCATAGGTGGTCTCGCCTTGGTCATCCAAGCTGTGATATGTCTGAAGTACCCTTGCGCATCAGCAATACGCATGCTGCACCAGTTCAGGGATATCCGACTAGCTCGCACAAGGCGGGTATTTGCCATGCGATTGGTCGCTTCAGTAATCACTTCTTCAAGCCACTTTTGACCGCGGTGGTGAACGAATATCCATCGTTCTGATGCAAACCAGGCAGAGACAGCAGCAAGTCCAAACGAAGTAACAGCCTACGAAATTGAGTAAGGAACTTGGGCGGAGTGGAGAGTAGAGAGACTTGCCGTGAGAACGGTGATGATCGTTGAGGTCACAGGTCCCTGACGAAACTACTTCAACGCATGCATGACGATATTGGAGCAGACCTTCGTACCTGTCCCGACGAATATGTGAAGAGCATCAGCCCTGCTGAGAAGCAGGCAACGGACATCACCAGGAAGACCAGCGGGGACCGTTTGATCCAAATAAGAACCCACCACGGAACCCTATGCCCAGGAGAGCGACTCAATGATCTCAATTAGTCAATTAGATGACGCTCAGAAGCAAGAGAAGACCTACTACATCGCCTGCTTCCAAGTTAATCCCAACAAACTGTTTACTGCAGCCGCAATACTGAACACCAGTGACGAAAACCAGAAAGCGTTCACGGAATCAGCCAACACATTGCCAGTTGCGCTGTATGAAAACTGTAAAGTTGTTGCGGTGACGGCTGAAAAGAATGTCGCCACCGTCGACAGATTCATCAGATTCGAAGCAGCGTGTTGCTGATGGAACCTGATTGTTGGAACACCTGCATAGCCTATCAGTACACAGCTTTCCCATGACGCCTCCACACAAACCGATCTCAATGAACATGGACAGTGTCCCAGTAATGTTGTCTATATGAGCGCCAATCTCCGTAGTGAGGTCGTGTACATAGCGCTGCACGGCTGGTGAGCGAAATTGATCTAGATAAGAGATTATGTGAGCTTCGAAGCGCAGGAGGAAGATCGTATGATAGCGCTGACTCTTGTACTCATTCAGACACGATGCCCAATACTAGACACACAAGCGTCAAGGTTGCACGAGTAAGTGAAGTAAAACGTGACATACTTTCAAATCAGCCTCAAATCCCCGCATGGATTGATTAACAGCCTCGTCAGTGAACTCCGGGAACTCGTTGAGGCAGTTAAGGAAGGTTACAACGTCCTTCGCAAAACTCTCGAACTGGGACGGAAGTGTATCCGGCTCGAGATTGTCCTCTAAGGTGAGTTTCACAACAGGCGGGTGATGATTATGGCCACGCCATTGACTCCGTCTCTGTCGGTGCATGAAGTTAGGATTCGCAAGCGCTTCTCGAGGTTGTCGTGCAATTTTGCGAGGATATAGATTCGCAGCATTCTCGCGAAATAGGAATAAAATCTTTGTCAAACGTTCGCGCAGCTTGAATGCGGATGATAGAATCCCGACTGAGCTTCCCAACTGACGAGCGGCGTTTGTGAAGCCCCGGAGCTGAAGGGCGATGAGATACGGAAGATGGAAGAGGTATCACCCATACCTCTTTATCGAGATTCTCTATCCGCCTAAAGAACAGTCAATTCCTGAGATGCTGCATCCAACGACTCGACTCACTTTTCGAACTTGAAGAACAGCTCAGCACCCGCATTCGATAGCTTCTCGTCGATAGAGGTGGCTACAGAGAATGCGTCGGACACGCTGTGCATCGTATACACACGGGAACTCACGCAAGTCCTCTTCTGACATTGGCGGCGAGGTGACATCTACGAGCATGGTCAGCGCAAAATCGATATCAACAAAGAGCACGCACCAGCTTCGAACGCAGTGTCACCACTCAGCTCGGAAAGCATATCTATCAAGCTCAGTATCGTCTGTTTCCGTTTCAAAGGATCGCTAGTCTCCATGCGAGCGTATGGGCTGTGGATGCTAGGCATACTTGGGCTCCCTTCAGGAAAGCCCCGAGCGACGTGAGAGCTTCCTATCGACTTGACTTGAGCTCCTCTCGAGCGAGACCGAGACCGAGGCATTTTTTCGACCATACCTCGAAGCATGAGAGCCACTAGATAAGGATTGTTGGGAGCCTGGGCGAATCTGTAGGAATACAGAAAAGTTCGCACTCAGGATATAGTTATAAGGTGGGAATCAAGAGAAAGGTGAACTAAGAAGTTGGTCCGACTTTGAAATGGAAACAGTGCTTCGAGTGTTCTGGCCATGCTCCTCGCGCAGGGGACGTTTGATGGAAAAACGCGAGATTCATTCCTCCGCCTTTTTTCTCCGGCACATGCTTAACGTCACGAGAAGCAACCGGAGCACTCAGCGAATTGAGCCAGCGCGTAATTGCCTTGAGGGAGCATGGCAATATGAACGACCCTGAGTACTGGCCAGCTTTGGAAAGAACTCACTCACCAAACTCGGACCAGGATACTCCACACCCGTCTGCGGAATACATAAGGGCAGGCAATAGGGGACCATGGTTTTGTTGTCGAGACACCGGGACGGACAGGTGGCAACGTAAAAGTGAAGTGACAGTTTGGGCATGGATCTGACGTGCTGATACAACGTGTTCGAGGCGTGAAATCACGAAAGTGGTCATGATAGACTGCATTGGCTTCGCAATCAAAGGAGAGACAGCAATCTCGATTAGAGAGGATGAGAATCGGGCCGCCAGGGCTCGTAAGGCTCGGACAGCGGTCTGAGCACGGAACGTAAGCAAGATAAGGAACACCGACTCGGAACGGGAACGGAGGTAGGAGGGGTGTGGGTAAACTGATCACGTCGATGAGACACGTTTGCTGAGAGATTACTGAGCGCAGAGGATGTCGTTCAAGATGACTGGGAGATAGAGAAAGCGGTGCAGGAGGGACTTCTTAGACCGCAGCGTGCGAGAAGTCACTCTTGGACCTTTACTCATGGGTTGCTCGGTGGAGGAGGGAAGATAACGGCTGTTGGAAGCAAGGACTCACCTGAACGAGCTGGACCGCCACGGTCAGTGGTGTCCCATGGGCAGGTGGCACTGACAGCGAAATGAAACGAACACCCGGGCCCATGGCGGCCCATCATGACAGCCACGTTTGGGGTCAAGGGGCTAGGCATTTTTGATAGACCCGAGTTAAACCTAAAGACATAGTTTGTGAGCAAGTTGCCAAGTTGGATCGTCAGATATGTAGTTTGCTAGCTAAGGTACGACTCGAAGCCGGTGCAAAGTGGCTGGCTTGAACCAAGTTGGACTCGCTTCGACTGCCACCCAAACCGCGATCCCGCGAGAGCAGCTCGAGTTCATTTCCTCGTACAAGTTGACAAGTTCTAGATTATAATCAAAACGCCATGAATTATGCGTATCCTGTCCTGGAACATTGTGGGTCCTCATCACTACTACCTTGTCGCTATTCCGTCCTGAAGGCTATCGCGGTCCTGTCGCAGAACGGCATCCGGACCCTTCCCCAGTATCATCCGTACGTCTCCGGCTTCGTCTCAGGTCAGGATTGTGTCTCAGATTTGCCAGATGGAACACCTTCAAGTCCTTTCACGAAATTCTTCTTCACCTCCAGGCAGACATAATATGTTTTCAAGGTGCGACTTCACCCCATTTTCATTCAACCCGGCTTTTCCATCACCACCGTTGCCGGAGAGCTATCTTCGCAGCTAATACTACTTTCTTGTAGAGATGAAAACTTCTCGCAATGGACTCGATAGGAACATCGCCGTTCCCGACCCATTCCATGCCTTTTTCTCCTTTCCAGCTAGCAAAGGCGGTTACAGTGGTGTCGCCGTTTACACAGACTCTCGTACAGTCATGCCACTCAAAGCAGAGGAAGGTCTCTCAGGGATCATCCAACCAAAATTGCCGCTTACGCTCGACGAACGCATATCACATTCATATCCCTCTGTTCACGAAATGGAATTAATGCCAGATGACCAGAGCAACACACCATCCGATCTCATCGCGCTCGATGCGGAAGGCCGAGCCCTCGTGCTTGATTTTGGTCTTTTCGTCCTTATCAACGTTTACTGCCCTAACGAAACATCTGATGCCCGTCTCCCGTTCAAGATGAACTATCACTTCATGCTTCAAGAACGCGTCAAAAACCTCATCAGCGCAGGCCGGGAGGTTATTGTAGTCGGTGATGTAAACATCTGCGCAACTCCACTCGACCACTGTGACGGCCACCTCGCAAGCAATGCGGCGATGTTTCATGATCATCCTGCACGCACTTGGTTCCACGACTGGCTTACTCCAAACGGTTGCATGACCGATGTGTTGCGGTCGTTTTGGCCGAGCAGAAAAGGAATGTACACATGTAAGACGCGCGTTTTTTTGTCTCTTTTCCTTCGTCTTCTCTCTCGATCTCGTTTTCCCATTTTCTGATGGAACTTCTTTCAACCGACAATGACACAGGCTGGAACACCAAGATCTCAGCTCGAGAGACAAATTATGGGACTCGCGTAGATTACATCCTCGTCACACCGGGAATGCTTCCCTGGATCAAACATGGTGATATCCAACCTTCGCTCAAGGGATCCGACCACTGCCCCATATACATTGATCTTCATGACGAGATCACCACCCCTACTGGCCAAGTGCTCACACTCCGTGAAGTAATTCCGACTGACAGTTCGCATACTGAGCCTCCTCGGCTCGCGGCGCGACGCTGGGACGAGTATTCAGGGAAGCAAACGTTATTGTCCTCATTTTTCGTAAAGGGGGGCAAGATGACAGCAGCAGAGAACGGCGCAAAGAATGATTCACAACCGCCGGGATCGCCGCTTCCGTCCTCATCGCAAGCGCCGGCTATCTTATCCAATACGACCGCAGTACCAGAGGTAGCTGATGATGTGCCTACGGACCTAGTTCAAGATCGGGATCCTGACGTTCCCGGCGATTCCGAGTCCCGTCCATTTCCGGTGACTTCGTCCAGCAGCGGTACTGCTACTACCATATCGCTCACCCCAACCCCAACGCCTACGCCCTCGGAAGGCAGCGGCGACCTCGAGAGGAAACCCGCTGTCCCCCTGAAACGCAAGTCGACGGATCCGCCGCCAGCGGTCTCGTCTAAGAAACTGAAGAAGGACAAAGGCAAGGGCCCAGGCTCTGGCGGATCTGGATCTGGATCTCGCCAACGCACCCTCGCCGCATTCTTTTCGCACCCGTCCTCTCAACCTCAATTACGAGCTCAGTCGCACTGTCAGTCTCAATCGGGGTCACAAACAGAGTTGGACGTATCTACAGATCAGGTCCTATCCTCCTCGAATGACGGCGATCCTGCAACCGATTCTCTAGAGGCTGACTATCAACTCGCCCTTCGCCTCTCTACCTCGCAGGACGCGGAGTTGGAGTTGCTTTCGGGACCCAACTCAGGATCCTGCACTGGATCGTCCTCCGAGAGCAAAACTGCTTGGTCTCAACTCATGGCCCCCATTCAACCCCCAAAATGCCTCGTGCATGGCGAACCCGCGAAAGAATACACAGTCAACAAGCCCGGGCCGAACAAGGGTAAAACGTTCTTCATCTGCTCTCGGTACGTACGCATACCCCTTTCTCGGGGTTCTCAAATCCGCCTTATAGTCCGATACTGAAATTTGATTCGTTCATCTAAATATTGGTACTTGACGTGGTCACGTAAACGGGAATGGATGGGCGTGTAGGCCTGTAGGACCTGGTTACGATAAGGGCAAAGGGGAACGACAACGCGACGAGGTTGACCACAGGTATCGTTGTAACTTCTTCAAGTGGTCTGCCGATGTCAGACGGGAGGCTCAGAAGAAAAAGGGTACGACACAGACGCAGCCGCCACCGCCGCCGAAGCGACCATGAGGGCTCCCTGCCCACATGTCAACTTCCTTCACCCGTTATCTTGTCAGGGCACACCACGCGCGGCGCACCCGTGTACTTATCTTTTTAACCTAGAGAATCGTCACATACGTGTAACATACTTCAGTCGCTGCAAGGCGTGATACCTTCCTGAGGACGTCGGATGTACGATTGCAAATACGGCGCGAGTGTGTGACACGAGGAAAAACAGCAATCGATCGATATCATATGTAACACACCAAGCAAAGGCTGTGGCTTGTCTCAGCTCGAACCGCGGACCTGCTTCTTGGCCGGGCCAATAGTGGTATTGTTGACCTTCGAACGGGTATGAAGTGAGTGACGAACCAGTTTCACGTGGTGTGTCTTGTTCTCACCTTTGTTGCGAACCGTAATGATGTCAACGACTCGTTTAGATGCGCGGCAAGTGGGGAGAGGTTCAAGATCATCTGCGCAGAGGAACGGTCATGAAAAACGCAGCAACACGCACCGCTGGCAAGGTCAACCAACAAACATACCAGTGTTTTGGAGTGCCCGCTCAATGAATGTTGCAACAGGTAAGTGAGCTACCCAGGGCAAAATCGGAGAGGAGGGAGGGCCACAGAAGCACAGCAATACAGGTCACCGAGGATCCCCAACCGATCACCAATCAATCAGAGACAGAGAACGAGTGATATGCACGGTTGATCGACTCACCTTCGAATTCCTGTACGGAATGTGTTTATCCCCCTTCTCTCCTTTCTCCCCCAACGCGGCGATGACATCTCCCAAAGCACTTAAGCTCCGGTTGATGTTCTGTGTCTCCTTCAGGCGGTCTTTGTGCCCAGCAGCTCCACTGGAGTTTAAACGTTCACTTCCTGCGAGATCGACGAGATTGAGGCTCCCTTCACACCGCTCGCCGGTATGTTGATTGTGCCCAAATATTCGAAGAGTGAAGACAGAATGCGACCGCGACGAACGTTCGTTCATAAGCGTAGCTGCGACAGTTCGTCGCGAATTCGCTAGTCGCAAGAGCGCGGTGACCTCACGGGGAGTGCGGAGCGGCATTACATTGACGTCAGTGACTCGCGTAGCAGCACTTGTCGCGGTCTTCTCGTGTTTAATTTCATGTTTCTTTTTGTCAAACTCGCCTTTGCCGAGCAGGTCGTTGATCGTCTCGTTGTACTGTGTTATTTCCATATCAGTGAAACCTAGGAGAGGGGGAAAACCGGGAGAGCTTACAATTTCGAGGAATTGACCTTCCATGTTATAATCCCAACCCTTGCTTTTCAACGTTTCTGCGGCTCTGAAAACTTCGTCGACGGCACGGGGTATCATACCCATCGCCTGCTCGGTCTACAGAAGTCAAATTAGCCCAAGGTTCTGCTGCTCGTGAATTACGCACGGGACCACCCTCCATAGTGAAGGACTTGCCAGAGCCTGTCTGGCCATAAGCAAAGATGCAGACGTTATATCCATCGATACAACTCTGGGCTAGGAGGGAGATCTCCTCGAAGACATCGACTTGGGTAGACTCGGGCTCGAACACCTATGGCCACGATGAGTAGAAAACTTGGCTGAGGAGTCAAGTGCTTACGCGATCGAACGAGAACGAGTAGACCTCCTTCCGTTCCTGGCCCATTGCACTGGAACCGGAGGAGGTGAGTACAATTTTCTTGTGTTCTCTCTTGTCAGGGAACAAGATATCTGCCACGAGACCCTTGGCCTGATCCTCAGGATTGGGACTACCGTTCGAGGATGAACCCGAACGCCTAGGGCCTGTGGGTGGAGAAGCAAGTTCGTGTGGCAGTACTGGCCGAACGCGACAAAATACACGAATGTTCCCTTTGAGCTCCTGGACTATGTTGTGCAATCTTCGGCGAACCACCTCGGCTTCTCTTGCCTCCGCCTCTAAGAATGCTATTCGCCTGAGAGCGGAGTCGTGGTCAAGATTCTCTTGCGACGCTTTGGATGTCGCAGCGTCGATTTGTGCTTGCAACGCATCTCTCTCCGCATGTAGAGCGCTCAACTGGGTTTTCAGAGCAATCTGCGCTGCTGAGTGATTGGACACGGTAGACTTTAGAGATATGACCATCTGTCGCTCCCTTTCGAGGACTTCCTTTGCTATTCGGAGGTCCTCTGAGAGCTGCCTGATCTCGTTTGCACGTTTCTGGAGCTGCATCTCGAACTCCAGAATGTCCTTTTCGTGTTTGATACGCAATTTCTCGAGTTCTTCCGAAGAATCCACGATCTGACGGCGTTTATCCAGCTCTGCTTCTCTGGTCAACGCGAGTTCACGGGAGAGAGCACGGTGGTCTGCTTGAATCTCTGCTACTTTTACGCGCTCTGCATCCATCTGTTGGGCAAGATAAAGGGCATTGGTAGCTTGTGCGGATTCTAGGGAAGAGACCTGGTACTGGAGTTCCCGTATGGGATCCATCGGACGTGCAGATCCAGAGACGGTGCGTCCTGCTGGCCTTCCGGCAGCAGAGGGAGGTTTTGGAGGTGCGCTAGTCGCACGGGTTGATCGACGCGGCATGGAGAGCTTTGGAGGGTCAGGCCTCGTGAGTCTGGCAGGTTGACGGGGTGCGGTGGGCTTGTTGGATGTTGACCTTGTGGTGGGGAGAGGGCGCGAGCTGGTGTCGGTACCAATGGCTGGTAGTTTTCTGGGCTGATCGAGGGCCACATCGTCGAGGTCGTCGTCGTCGATGGGGGCCTTGCGCTTGTTCATCCTCGGCGCTGGGGTCGACGTGTAGCGAGGTGGTTCGGGAGAAAACCGGTGCAACGGCGACAAGCGAACCATGAGCGTTACGACACGAACACATGAAATTCACAACCCACCGCGACGCGTCAGGTCACGTGAGGGCGTACTCTAACTAGAGATAATCATCTACGCACGTCGAGATCGCTAACTTACCACGTCCCCATATCCAAGCTATAGCAACATTCGACGAGAATCAGCGCGTCCAAGAGTAGGCCCAACCCTTCGCTTTCAACTCTAACCGTTTCAACGTGGGTAAAAGAGTGGAAAACTCCATCCAATCTCCCTCTCTGAACTCCAGTACCCCTTTAATACAAAGTGTCTCGATCGGACAACATGATCGGGACAAAAACTTCTTGAACTGTTGGTGCGGCCAGTATAACGGCCTGAGGAACTCTATGGACAGGTGACACAAGCTCGGAAGCGTCATCACGTCCAAGCCTTCCTCATCCCACTCCGTCTGTGAGCTGATGGAGAGTGAACGGAGCCGGTGATGAGTGAAAGGATCTGGGAGAGACACGCCATGACTGAAAGCCGCGAGTACGTTGATGGAAAAGTCTTCTAGATTCGGACAACGCTGGAGGAGTGCCAAGAAGGTGACCTCAGTGTCGACGACATTCATCTCAAGGTGCGTAATGCTTGACCATCCGAGGTCGAAGAAGGCCAAGAGCGTTTCAGTCATGAAGTGAGGCTCGATAAACATATGGCAGATGCGATGCTGCGTTGGTACGATGGACGTCTGCTGTGCATTTCCGTCGTCTGTTACCATTGACAAATCTTCATCGACCGTAATGTCCTCGGATATGTCGACCGCGCCGAATGGGACGATACCGCTCTCGGCATCGAGGAGAACGTTGAGGTTGCGCAAGTTGGGGAACGCCAGGATGCCCATTCGTATTGAACCGCGTTTGTAGACCTTGGAAATCTCCAGAGTGCGGAGTCTGGTGTGGGTGAGTGAGACAGGGTTACGATGTGTGAAGCAAACTGGGGAGAAACTGAAGTGCTCGAGGTTGGTGCACGACAGCAAGAACGTCGAGAAAATGTCATCGTCGAGATCGCTGACATCTCTCCAATCGATGACAAGTGTCACAGAGAGGTGTGTCAAGTTCGTCCATCCGGGATTGAACATAGACAAGATGTCCACCCCGAAAGAAGGAGCTTCAATGATGAGGCCACGGAGACGAGGCTGAGGTTGGACAATGGATATCGGTTGTGCGTCTCTTATTGTGTCCAACTCTCCAAAGAGCTCGAGAAGCTTTAGCATCGGCACATCCTCGAGCAGGAGTTCCAGTCCAACAGCTTTCTCAAAGTTGATGCTCAACTCCGTACTCCGAGCGACGTATGGCATGGAGAACGCAGTGACGCCAGGTATGTCCACATCGACGTCCAGTGAAAGTGGACAGCTCTTTGTGTTCGAAAGCCAATGGTGGTAGAAGAACAAACTTTCCTCCGGCTCCGTGACCTTGTCATTCAGCCCGATATACAGAGAACACCACAACTTGGGTGTGTCGAACGCGATCTGCCTCCAGCGTCGACAAATCCAGGTGAGAAGTAATGGCGCCTCCTTCGAGTCTGGCTCGATGTACATTATGCATGGCAAGCATAGCAGGAAAATCCCCCCGAGTATCTCCGAGGGAAGGCGGCGTATGCCTGATGATATGAAGCCCTCGTGGGCCTTCTTGATTGACAAGATCTGGTCCCGCTTTTTCCGTAGCTGGTCGAGTACGTGCTCTACGCTCTTGATGATCGTGTCAAGGTCGTCAATCTGCTGTTGCTGCTGGAATAAGATCTCGCGAATTGCGGGAATGTCCTTGCCCCACGCAGCGTAGTTTGTTTGGCAGTACTTGGAGTATGGGGTGTCAAGCGATGGAAACTGTAGCAGTCAACATCGTCATTTTTTAGGATAGCTGGTGTTGATGAATCTTACGATGGCGTGAGGATCGGGGAGCTACACACAAGTTGGAAGTGACGTGGCGAACTTGCGTCAGTTGGGTATACAGTATGGCTGACTCTACGTCTGCTCCGGCGGGTCCACTCACCGTCTGCACAACCTTTTCGACAATTACTGACATCCGGGACATCATCTTGGGAAAGAAGAATGCCGCTGCTGGCACTGTTTAGCGTGAGATGGAAATTTGTGACTACTCATGTTACTTTCGGATCCGGACACTGGGAGCACGCACACAAATATCTAAGGAACTACAGAGTCGACCCACTGATCTAGTATCCTGTTAGGCGCCATTGGACTTGTATCGTAGATGTTCAAGATGGATACCAATGCTGCTAACTCGGCCGCTCTAAAATCCCGTATCATGGCCACAGATATCGAGCATCTCGAGTGTCGATAAGACATAAAGTTAATATTCATTTTACATGGTCTTCACCTCGAAGTGTGCAAGTTTTGTCGATCCAGGATTGAAGTTGGCCAGTATAGCATGTGCCAGAGACGAAGTATTCATGGAGGAATATGTTGCAAATGCGGGTGTGATGGTGCAGTGCAAGTCTTCTGCGAATGACCCACAGTGACCGTCATCTCTTTGTCAAGAAGTATACTACGAGTCCTGTCAAAGGGCATGATTTCAGAGTCGCGAGGTTGCGCAAACTGGGCCCGGGCATCGACGTGTCCAGAACCCACCACAAACTCTGTTCACTCCAGATATCTCAGCTTTACGCGGGGGGTCGGTGATTGAGATAGGGTCACAGTTTTGGAAGTAAAGGTGCTCGAGATTGGTACACGCCTCGAGGAGTGCCAAAAAGAGGCCATTGTCCATGTCGTCACAGACTCACAGTTCGCCTCGAGCGCTACAAAAAGGCATGTGAGGTTCGTCCACCCAGGATTGACTCGATAGACAAAATGTCAACGCTAAAGGCAACAGACACAATGGCAAGGGCCCGGGAGGTGAGGCTGTGGTTGAACTATCGTTATCATTCCCCAGTACCATGTTGATATTTTCAGAGTGGATGGGAGCAACTATAGTAATTACATCAGCACGGTCCGAGTGTCCGAGTCCTCACGCGCACGTAGTACATCTACTACTACGTCGATGTGCTACTTCGACTCCTTGCAGACCAAAGCCAAGATGTCGATATAACTTATCTCGAGGTACTCTTTGCTTTCGAACAAGGGCCTGCTTATTTTGGGCACTTTGCCATGGATCTCAGGGCCTCGTTCACACCTGGGCGGCTATTCGAATACAACAAACCATAGACAAGGCCAGTCCAAGGTTGACACTTTCCCCTACATGCTGTAGAGCACCCTTGGCTCCTTACTACCGCCATGTCCCTTTCATATGCCCTCATAACCAAACTTTTGCGCTGGCTAACTCGTATCTACGAGCTTCGGCCTGAGGTGGGGTTCTCTGGGTCAAGTGTTACTCTAATCCGCCTTGTCTATTCGCTCTGCAAAAGCTTTTGGTCCCGTTTAAATCCAAGCAACCCTACCAGCTGTCCTAATCATCACGATCATCGTCGTACGAACCCGACGCCTCCGAGCAACGCCTACGAACGCGTGCATCTGTCATGTCTGCCACCGCCCATTCAAGTTCAGGAACCGACTCCACGTCCCAGCCTGATGACAGATCCCTTTCAAGATGGTGCCCCGCTTTCTCCAGCTTTGGGGTACACTGACCCCACATGGCCTGTATCCGATTCATCTTCTGACGTGACTTACAACGACCCTCGCTGTACGACGACCGATCCAACCATACGTCCTGGCGAAACTGTCGATATGAACGCGAATGGGGACAATCCTTCGACCATTATGCTCAATAATGAACCGAGGTCCGCTGGAGATGCGAGTACAAGCCAATGTCATTTTGGCGGCGGTACGCGTGGACACCACGTTGCACTCGAGCGATTGTGCACCTCAGCGAATGGTAGCGGGGATCCTCGTTCTCGTCAACGGCGAGAGCGAATGGTCGAGCCCATGACTGCTGAGGAGATGATGGATCGTAGGTACGGGAGGAAAGGACAGGCGTAAGCAACGGTTTCCGGATCGTTTTTACCATCGCTGTTGTGCTCATATATCGTCACGATCGGGCTTTTAGTGATTGGAAACAGCCAAATAGAGCAAAGATTGACCCAGGATGTAGAGATTATACCGAGTGCGTGTTTATCCTCTTGTCTTTCATGCAAGGAACAGCATTCTTCGGACTTTATTCACAACAATATTTTCAGTCAATGCCCTGCAGGATGGGTTCGTCATGTCCAAGCAGAGGGCGCACAGTACTTTTACCACCCCGCAAAAGCGAGTCCCCGATCACGTTCATTTGCTGTAGATGAGACTGATCTTCTCTAAAGAAAGTCCTCACGGACGCCGATATCATGGACGGCTCAAAGTGGATGTCATCCGCACTAGTCGCAGCAGAATCCCTGCATAACGTCGCTCGTGAACGTAGCATTGATATTTCTGGTGATACCGAGCTCGTTCTCGAGCTTTTGGTCGAGACAAAGAAAGAATTTAAATGGTTGTACTATTTCGTGGACCATGCGGCGCAAGTGGTGTTTTGGATTCATCCTATGAATCAAAGGAGAGTAGTCGGACATGTCAGAGGCATCCAGCGCAAGTCACATCTCAGTAAGCCTACGTTTGATTGAATTTTCCCATTCGAACTGGCGCTCACATCTGACAGAGTATGCAATGGAATCCCAGTACTGGTATGCTCTAATCGAATCGCAGGGTAAGTACACAATTCATGTGAGAGAGCCGCTGATCGACGATTGATCATAGGTATTCAAGGTTCAGTTTCGGTTACAGGATGCATCGCGAGATGTTCCCTCTCAACCGATCAATCCCATTGACTGTTCTCAAGGCGCTCAAGGCAACTTTGACTCATGCTCAAACAGGTTTGGTGATTTTTGACTCTGATGGAGACACTTTCTGACCGTAAGACTGAGCATAGAAGTGATCACATCGGACACGTCTCTTACCCCCTTCGACATCGACGAACTTGGTAAATTAATTGGTCTGGTAGACAGGATGGAAGGTAAGATCCATCGCTTCAAACTTGAGAGAATCAACTCACACGTGAGGTCAGAGGGCGCCAAGGAGGGACAATCGGACACTGTTTCCGACATCGGTGAGGTTCACGACTAGAAATACTGCTTTTGACTGACTCGACTTTAGCCAGGTTGATCCGCTTGTTTAGTAAGGACCACTCGCGTTCTGGCATCCTCATCGTCTTGCTCATTTTTCTGGGTAGCCGAGAGTAAATTTGTGAACTTCTGCGGTGAAATTGGTGCTCGCCTCAATTCGGAACAGTCCGTGTATTCTGATGGAGACCATAAACCGTCAAAGATTTTGCCTGTGCTCGATATATTTTTGTTCGGATCGGCTTCTGATCACCTGACGACGCTGAAAGAGTTATGGGTCGATCTCACCGTCAACTTTCCCCAATGGAAAGGTTTCATTGGCAAACTCCTGGCAGAGTGGAATAGCTTCACCATATACGTGAGTCATCGCTCGTCACTAAGAGTTGGTACCTGCGCTCACGAACGAGCAGTCTACGGTAATGTTGGCTGTAGACACGAGTTTGCTAGGGAACCCAGGCTTACAACATCGCGCGGGGCTCATTTCGATATATCTGTCCCTGGCTTGTATCGTCGGTTCGTTAATGATCTCCGTCTTCCTCGTCGGGCAGGCTCGTGGTCAGGAGAGACAATCAGCCAGAGGTGCTGTAAGTCGCACATGTTTTTTTTTCTTTTCCCAAGACGGTCTTTCTGAGTCGGTTGCTGTCTTGACTCTTTAAGGCAGAATTTATGAAGAACATGACCCAATCTATGCTCGGTTTGGAAGCGCTCGCAATCATGCAGAGTGTGCCCTACGCGCTTCTCATCTGGGGGTGAGCATCACTTTGGACCATCCCTGTCGACAAGCTCTCACATTGGGGTTTATTAGAATGTTATTCTTCGTCTTGTCTCTCGCGTTCATCATCTTTGACTCCAAGGATTTCGTCATCATCGCCGTCATGTCACCCGCGTGGGTCGTGGTCGCTTCACTCTGCATGTGGCCCCTCTGGGGAAGTCGACGCCGACGCGAGTCGCTGCTCAAGGTTTGGAAGCGAACAATTCGGAGGTTGCTTCTTGTACGTCTACCGACATTCAGGAAGGCACCAGAGTTGCCGACGACAATGCCGCCTCCTGCTGAGGCGCAATAGATTGTAAATTATTTTGTTTTTGTGTCGATCAAATAGTGTGGTGAGTTTTTATTTAGGTGGTGATGGTCTGTTGATGGTGCTGATCGCTCATAAGATGCGAAGGTTATCTCTTCAACTGTATCTGCTAGGTTTCACGGTATTGATACCCTTTGTCTGTATCCAGATCGAATTCTTTCATGTCGGAGTCATTTTCATGCGGATGGGCTCGTTGTGACGCTCTTAAGTGAACTTGAATAACTCTGAAGGCTGAATCTGACTCTGGTACACGAAAGATGCAAATCTAGATGGACTGGCCAGTGAGGCTGGCCCTCTGGCGTGAACTTGAACAACGGGCCAACGAGTCGCTCTCCATCGACGATACGCCAACCTATGGAGAGAGTGTGGCAGTCATCCGGGGATCCCTGAGTGGCCGCGCAAATCTCTCCGATTCTGGGGAAATATCCACCTTCAGTATCCACACCTCCACATACTTCTTCGTCTGCACCTCTACGATGATCTTCTGCGTCCTCGCATCCCATACCCTTGCAGCATTGGAATCTGATCCTAGTAGCGTGATCCATCTGCCATCGTTCGAAACAGCGACAGTCATGACGCGTGACGTTCCGACGCCGTACTAGTAAATCCTCCTGAGGTTGCTGACCTGGCACCCATCTTCGACTCGGGATTGTCGACCACAGCCGTCTTCCCCCGCGGTCACGATCGGTAATCGATTACTGCGATCGCTTGGTCGAGCGACAGCGAACGTATCGTTGCTGTGTCCGATACACACATCATGCCTTGTCGTGGCCACTGGATCCCTGCTCTCCCAATGGTAGTTCAACACAGTAGCAATGTTCCTGCCTCGATCGCACTTTCGAGTGACGAGAAGTTCATTGCCGCTTCAGCAGACCGTTCTGTTACCCATTGGGATACGGAATTGCATGTCCAGGTTGGACCTGGGGGCGCATTTCGCTCTCGCCAGATGGACGTTATCTTGGAGTCAGCGAACTCGGAGATCTGGAATCTCCATTTGGCATGACCCCTCTCAGACTGGTCTCGATTTATTCCGGAGTAACGAGCGTGCCGGGTAGCCGTTTTTCTGGAACTTGCGTATAGAACATTTCGAACGGAGTCAACGCGTTAACCCAGATCGACATATTAAACCGTGCGTTCGTCGTCGGATATGGGATATCACACATCCCCTTTCCCTCCGACTCGTCCTCATCTCCATCTCCCACCATGACCAAGCTCGTCGTCAATGACGTTCCAGACACGATACCACCTTTACCTGTATTCTGTCCGTCTCCCACCATCTCTGACTAGTAGTACTGAATCGCGTACCACCCAGCTGACTTGACTTTGTATGATAGCGCAGGCGGTGATATCAAAGGGTCACGTATACGTCTCTGGAAATGTCGGATGTGACAATGAATACAACGTCGCAGTGGGCGGAATTCAAGTTCAGGCGGTACGTCCTCCTTCCCCCACTCTACTCCCACTTGTGGCACGCGATCGACCCGTTCCCGTTCCCAATCCCGACCTCCCGGATCGCCACGAACCTTTTGTTTCATCAGAGAGTCGCACTAGAGAACATGAAGAAAGTCCTCGAAGCCTCCGGATCCAGCCTCGCCGACATCGTCAAAGTGACGGTCTACATGTCCAACCTCCCTCGCGATTTCGAAAGTTTCAACCAAGCATATGCGGAGGTACGTGGACATCATCGGAAGAGTGGATCTCTTTGATTCGAGCGAGATAATCGATGTCGGGTTTTACTAGTTCTTCAATAATAACTCCGAGTCGGAAGGCTCGGCGGGAATGCCTGCGAGAACGTGTGTTGGCGTCGCTGCCCTGCCGTTAGGGGCATTGGTCGAGATCGAGTGTATAGCGGAGCTTTCTATGGAAGAGGATTCGTGTGTCGATTGAGAGGGAAGGGGAAGAACCAAGTTGAAGGAATTGGGGAACGCAGTTGTATACATGTATCGTCATTTCTTTGTATCCGGGGTTTTTGTGTAAACACGCTGTTACGGCCTTTCGAGGAGGGAGATAAAGTTACGATTAATTAATACTACTACTGAGTACTGAGCAACATAGGAAAGCGAGCGCCGACGAGGCTTTGATGAGGCAACTTGAAGACGGCCTCGCACCCTGCGACAACAGCGTGTCAAACATACACGCAAACCCGAGTATCTCTGCATCCGAGCAGGGAACCAACTCGACGAAAGAGCCTGGGCCACTGTTATGATCTGCCCGATCCGGTCGTCAGTGATCGGACCGAAGCACTCCGCCAAGCAGTCTGTTTCGAGCGAAGTCCGAGGAGAAGCTCATACAACAGTTGTCTTACTTCTGGCATATACAGACCCAACACGCCCGGTGAAGGGTCTTCGCCTAAAAGACCTTCCAGCACCGACCGGAGTCGCGCTGGTATTGGATGTAAGTCGCTGAAGGTAGGCCGTCAGTCAGCTTCGAGCTCAGGTAGCGTGGCATGGGTAGAGCTAAGCGCTCGGAGTTGGAGGTCGTGGGGATCGGGCTCGGGATTTGGACGCACCTCGTCGAGATATCATACCCCTCTAACGCTCGCGCGATGGCATTGAATTCCACACCGAATTGCACATAGCGGTCGCTGACGTCTACTTGCGTCGCTTGTGCTAAACTCCAGAGACGGAGTGACTCCTGGAGCGCCATCATATCACGAATAAGGTCGTGTATGATCGTTGGTACGTCCGAGTAGACCTATGCATCCATCATTCCCGGTGCTGTCAGGGGCTAGGGGACATGGTGAACGTGGCGAAGAGACTCACCCCAGGAGATGGTTGGCCGACTGGAGAGGGCAGTCCGTGACCGGCAGAGACCATTATAAGAGTATAACTAATAAAGTTGAAGGGAGTGGGAACGAGAGTTGGCCAGAAGTACAAGTTGGATGTGAATACGCTGGGACTACAGTTTGTCGATCTGAGAATGAGAGACGTTGAGAGGGATACGAATACGATGGAACGAGAAGTAGATCTCCAGAACGGTATCCAGTCAATGCGTCAGTGTTGAAAGTGTGACTATATACGACTTGACTCGGAGCTGTACGACGTGAATGACAGCAGGATCAACACAGGTCAGAAAATAACGTACTCTGAGTTGACGACGTACGTCTGACGCACGGTGGTAGACCGTCACGACGGTGGAGGCATTGAAGACTTGAGAGAGTTATGATATCAGTAGTCCTATCATAGCACCGCCTCAAGGGTGGCAATACGAATGCACAGCAAAGCGGTACTTTTGTAGATCATGAAATCACCTCGAACAGATACCGTAGCAACGCTTGGTGCTATGCATCGCGATATGTACAGGTGAAAATGCGAGCAAACAGCCCTGCAGATCATGAGAAACGTGAAAACTTTTTGAACGGCTCCGCTTCAAGAATCTGTTTACGTCGTCTCGGATCGACCACCAAGGAACCACTGATTGTACTATCCACCTCATTGCTAAACTTGGACTGCGAAAGAATCAATATGGTCGACCGAAGAATGGCAAGAATAAACCAGCATACGTCTGTCTTGTAGAGCGAAAGCAGTGGTTGCACCGCCCGATATGCCCATCCAAACTCGTCCATCATCTTTTCTTGCTCGGTCCTCGAATACGTGAGGAACCGTGCCACGCGCAGCTGGACATCACGATCGGTGATTTTGTAGTACTCTTCTGTACTTTGCGGGAACCGTGCATCACGCGTCTGGCGTGATTGTTTCTCCTTGGTTTTAAGTTGAATTAGCTTCGCCCTGAGAGGATTGAGCATCTTGAGATGTGTGTATCGGAGCATGGAGAGCCCGTCTTCCATGTCACGCCTAAAACGGTTCATCCGTATCATACTGTTGTCAAGTTGCTTGCGGGAAAGAGAGAGTCAACAGGGAGTAGTGTGAAGGAGCAAGGAACATACTTGGAGGGCTTTCTTGAACTCCACCTGGTCGGGGTATGTTTCGTCAATATCCATGTACGCCGATACATCGTGGCAGCGTTGGTGATCGATCTGCTCTTGGTAGTATTCCGCGAGCTGGTACTTGAACAGGTTCTCCAGGTCCTTTGTGTGCTGCTTCTTGAGCCCTGAAATCCTTTCTGTGAGGGTATCTACGGTCTCGACTGGGGGTGTGGACGATTCGCCTAGTTTTCGCAGCGTCTCGAGCCTGGAGGAATCAGGGAATTCAGAGATCCATGCTCAGAACTGATCCTTTATATTTGACCGCATGTGCGGAGGTGAAACCTACGATGGCACGTATGATCCTTTGTTGGCGAGGATGTACTGAGCCAGTCGATGGTTTCTGAGCGTGATATCGTCCGGGTTGTCGTTGTCGACGGGCGTGTCACCGCGGTCTCGAAATCCGTTTTTATTGGGATTAGATGGAGTGGAAGACATTGGTCAACTCGAAGTGGCCACTTCCCACCGGGCACGACCACGAGCTCATCGTCAACGACCGTACCTTCGTCGTACATGGAGCACTGATCTTCATCAACGGACGACCAGGCAAGTAAATTCACGTCCACCAACCCAGCAAACGACTGTAGCATAAACTTTACGTCTCCCCGACCAGCTCATGACGTCCAAACGCGATTCTCTCTTCCCTGCTACGTCCATCGGTAGAAGTCAAGGTGCCAGTATTATCCGCACTCCTTCACGCGAGAACCTCGTCGCACATCCCCTCCTCTTCCCTGCCACCAGCCCATCATCCACCGCTACCTTTTCAGCACCCAGCTGCACATCACCGGACACCGCAACACAGACATCCAGCGCGAAATATGTTCCGTATACACCACGGCAGAGACAAACAACCACAGGAACGGCCGTACCCGCAACTCCTCAGGCGCAGCTTGTGAATCTCAAGGCTCAGGTACAGGCTATGGGCCTCGACACGGGGTCCGTTGGATGGTCAGTACTCGAGAAGTTGTCATATGAGGGGGAATCGTCCGAGGAATGGTCGGAAATATGGAATGCTGTCACAAAGGGGAGGGTACGTTTGTTGCCATCCCGCTCGTTCGATCCAGTTCACCATCGACTCCGTGTCATAGGCAACTCTACTTCTTCCATCAGATCAAGCTTCGAATCACGAAGTCATCACACCAGAGTTCGTCCAGGACCATGTCATCATATGTGATCTAGCGTCCAGAGAGAATACGCCTGTGGTAACTCTATCCGGTCTACGAGGCCAACTCGTCAAGTTCGTCATCGTCTCAGATGACAACGCTTCACTGATATATTTCGAGCAGTGATGTACTGACTTTCCGATCCGCGCTCTCGCGAACCACCAAACAGCTCCAGGAACTCCTCGCACCATCTTCCTCACGCGCATCGGCACTCGACGCCCTGCCTCCTCTACCTTACTATCCTCAGGAATCCTCCTACCCTTCATTCACGCTTTCGGCGTGCAGCGCCTCCCTAACAATCCCCGCGCGATCTACCAAACCACCCCTCCCACCCCGTCCCCTCATCGGTCGATCAACGACGACGCAACCTTCAAACCGATTATCCATGCCCTTTGCCTCACTCTTTGGTCAGAGACCCGCTACACCCCCAGTAACGAACGCAGCGCTCCCTCCCGCCCCTTCCTCACCCGCACCTCAGTCACAAGACCTCGACCAAGTTATCGAAGTCTCCGCTTTCGCGATCACATCCACGCTCTCCCGAAAGGACATCTCAAACGCGATCGTGGGTGCACTGAAAGCCGAGATCGCAGTCGCACTGGCAGATCAGCCACCATGGGTCGTCGAACGCGTGCAGAGTTTCGCGTTGCCGCTCTTTCCATTCGTCAAGACGCCAGCGGGGAAGAAGAAGCTGCATGATATTGGGGGAAATCCGAATAGAGTTTCGTATACGGTTAATGCGATGTCGGATAAACCGGGTGAACTGGCGGACAAGTTTCAAGAGTTTTATCGTGCGATGGAGCGTGAGTTGAGAAATGGCGGGCATGTCCATGTGGACGCAGAGAAAGCTCAGGACAAGGAGGGGGAAGACTCAGGTGCAAGTCGCGCACAAGATCAGGAGAAGGTTGTGAACCACGAAGAAGAACGAGAAGCTCGGATACGCGAGGTCCTGGAGCTCATCGAGTCGACGCTGTGTACTCTCCTCTATGAAAGGTGGGGGTGATGCCGGGGTTTGTCTGCATCACGCTTAACGCGCTCCCACAGGCTGTTCTTCCCGTCTACTTCTGACGACGCATCACATGACGAAGCACTCTCCAGTCGGATAGCTGCGCTGAACATGTTAGATCTAGGCTTGGAACATCTCGATGTCGATATCGGTAAGACTAACAACGAGGAAGTAGATGAAGTGATTCGTACGTGTGGCCAAAGTATGTCGTTTTTCTTCCGCGTTGGCATGTCTCATCATCTGCTGTGACAAGCTTTGGCCCAGTTAGATACCTCTAGTCGTTCTCCGCGTGAAAAGGCTGCTATTTTAGTCTCTGCGCATAAACTTGTGGTTGGTCAGTCATTATCTTCGCGCGTATATGCGATATGTCATTGATTCGGTTCAGAGGGACTCTCGAAAATTCCACCCGTTCGTCTGAAGAGCGCAGACGAGAAGCAAGAGACCGTTACCAAGCCCCCTCCCCGTCCTACAGAATCCACCGATCCTGAAAGCACCCCATCTGCAGCTCCTGATTCGTCCGTCAACGCTCCTCCTGGTCCGACCGCAGAACTCTCAGACGAACGCAGTCCCCTCATTCCAACGACATCGCCTGACAATCCATCCATCCCCAATCCTCCACCCTCACCCTCAATCACCCCCTCAAACAAATCTTCACCCGTCTCTGGAGACGTCCTTCTCCCAGTGATCATATTTGCCGTCGTGAAAGCGAATCCTGCGAAACTGGTGTCACACCTACTCTACACGCAACGATTCCGCAACCAGTCGTTTGGAGGAGAGGAGAGTTATTGTCTTATCAACTTGATGGCCGTGGCCGAGTTTCTCGAGAATGTCGATCTGGGGGCGCTTGGGCTGGGAGAGAGCGAGAAGAAAGTGATCAGGTAACAGATCTCTTTCCGGCCCCTCCGTCATGATCGTCACTGATTCCATTCCCTCTGGCGAAAACGAACAGCACGGCAGACCTAACGCCAATTTCAATTACGAGACCGAACATGACCGCCGAGTCGCCGATCGCCGTCGTCCTGCAAGACGACCATTCCGGGAGTCTCCGCGGTCGCGTCGAACAAGGGGTGGACGCGATCGCCGGGTCCGCCAACAAAGTCATCTCAGGAGTCGTCGATTCCTCCTTTGGCGTCCTCCGCGCACTCTTGCCTGTCCATATCAATGCCAACAATGTTAGTAGTGGCAACGTCACGGTCGTTACGCCCACCGTATCTGGGGAGACGACGGACTCGGCGCTGTGGAGCGTACGACCTGGTCTTGGGCTGTTGCGCCGCGAGACGGGGTTCTCGATTGCAGGGCTGGCGGCGGCGTTACCGGGTCAGGCGAAAGCGAAGGGTAATGTGGAGGAAGAGGGGCAACGGGAGCTTGTGGAGGTATCTTCTCATCCACCGTCCGTGCGATCACACAAGACCGATCAAGACGGCGAATCAGGATCGGAAGGGTCTGACGAAGAAGGGAGCGAAGAGGGGGAGACTGACAGTGAGAACGGGAGCGAAGAGGGCGAGGAAGAAGGGGAAGAGGAGGACGTACACGATACGCGGAGTATCAAGAGCTTTGAGAGTATGCTGAGCAGTGGTCGGAGTAGACGGAAGAGTACGGAGCATTTGGGGTCTTCGAAGAGACGGAAGGCGTTGACGGATTTGACGGGTCGATTGGCCCATGGTATGGCGGGGATGTCGAAGCGGGGGCGAACCCGGGAGCAGGGGGAGTCGCACAAGGCAGGTGGACGAACGTTTGGTTATTTTTCGAGCCGTGAATACTGACGGTTTGTTTTTGGCTTAGGCGTCGTCACCGAACATCAATGGACCAGCTCCGACGGTATCGATGCGAGTGCCTCCTCCGAACCGTAGGTTCGTCGAGTGTACAGAGCAGGACATCAAGGTGTCGGAGGTGGGCGAGCTTTTGAGGGAGTACCAACGGTTGGTCGAGGCGGTGCGTAGTACTGGGGGGTTCCAGGAGTGAAGTTGTGCGGGGGACTCTCATTGCGCATAAGCGCGGGTGCATATGGGCTTTGGAAGGTGGTCTACAATCAGGCACACATTCGTTATTTCGGGAGGAACAAATTGATGTTACGCTCGAGTCTACCGCGATCGCATGTGCAACGTTCCCCCCGTCGTCATGCATATGCCCGAAATAAGTTACAAATCATGCAAGCCAGTCTCTGATATATTGGAGTGCAGCCATCTGGACATTGTAAATCGTCTCATCGACAACACCGTTCTCGGTAACCAGGTCCGAGCAGTGAAAACCGTCGCTCTCGTAAATGGGTTGAGTGGCCACGTTAGCCTTGTAAAGACCGTCGGCGGAGACGGTAGAGTCACGCCAAGGATCACCTGCGTTGTAAGTACATCATGAGTACGGAACGTTGCGGGACCTAAGGGACAAGATACGTACGGAGACCGTTGGCGAAGAAAAGTCTGTCAACTTCGACGTTCCAACCTTCGTACATCACATCAACTTCAGCAGTTGTCGGCGTTGGTGGGTAGGAGAACTTCTGGGGGAACATGTTGACACATTGCCTCTAACGAAAACTATCAAATTCCTATCCCCCTTCATCGAAAAAATGAAAGCGACCAACCTCTTCATAAATGGGCTGCAAGATCCGGCTGACGATAGCTGGTTGACCAAGGGGGGGACCGACTTGGTAATACCCGACCTGGTTGCAAACCATCCAGAACCACGAGCGGTTGGCGTTGTTTATGGTGACGTTCGTATAGTAAGATTCACTGGCATCGTACGTTCCAAGGCAAGTCCTACATGCCGAGTCGCGTCAACGGACACAATACAACTGTCATCAAAACAACGTGCTTACTCCGCGTCAGTGTCTCCGCACACTGGATGAATGAATGAATGAATTGCCAGTTTCTGTCAATTTCTTGATCGACTTTGATCGAGAGGGACGACTTGCCATATGCGTAGTAGGTATCGTTCCAGAAAGATCCCCACGAGTCAATGGCGTTCTCGAGACCCCAGCCGGTTACAGGTGCACTAAGACCATCCTTGACTTCTAGCGCATCGCAAAACTCGAAGAACATGGCACCAGGGCCGACGTCAGGCTGCAATGATTGCCAGTCAAAGAGGTTTAGTTGCACTGAATTCGCGTCCAATGTGAGTAAGTGCCGAGATCTCAAGAATACAAGAAAACATCTACTCACGAGCAGCAGCGAAGTCATCGATGTGGGAAAGACTACCTAGACCGAAGGCATCTTTAAGACTCTGAATAGCAGCGGTATTGTTCTCGGCGTAGATCTGGTCGAGGTAGGCAATCACGACTTGGACGTCGGATGAACAGTTTTGGGGCATATATTCACGGATAGGGGTGAAGTAGCCGTAACAGTCGCTATATTCAAGGCGGGGATAGGTGGATCAGATCAGGGGCCGAGCAAGCCAACACAGGAAATCATGAAATGAGTACGCACGTTATCGCCTCGACGACTGCCGATGATGCATAACCCGCATAGAAGATGCCCGGTTTACTTTTTCCATGGTGAATCACCCAGTAATTGCGGATGATCTTTGGAAAATTGACTTACTTCACCATCGTCCAACTTGTCAGAGCACCTGTGGGTCTCCAATTTAATATCCCTTCTCAAAAATAAACGCGCAGCTCACCGGAGTAGCTGCCACCGATCAAGATCCATGCCGTTGTGTCGGGCTTCACGTTATCCCCTCCGGGCATTGGCAAGTCGGCAGTTTGAGCAAAGCGGACTAGATCATCTATGGCTTGCTGAATTGTAAGAAACTCGAGACTCTGTGAGGTAAGGTTGTCATAGGGATTGGAGTATCCGAAGAAGCGATGCTCGATGAGCACAGTAGCCCCGTGTTCTTGCTGCGCGATTATACCATTGATAGTTTTGTTGGTAAGATAGCCTTCGTAGCCTGAAACGCCATGAGATGGTCATATCAAATTACCATGGAACTGCAAGTGTTTACCATCTGCATCGACCTCTCCCGGTGTCATAAGGACGATAGGACCGCCTTTGTGATTTGTTTCGGTTCATAGACGCTAACATTCACCAGATGAAGAAAAAACGCACCCTCTTCGTAGAATTCCCGATCCATCCAGTACCGTTGTTGGAAGGTCCCAAGGTCGGGGTTGTTGTGGTCGATCAATTGATCGAAGTAGTAAACAGTCGTGAGCGGTGGGAGTGCTGTACCATTCGGGCTCGTGACCAAACGATCCGAGGCGGAGACCTTGGGGATACCGGGTCTGCCTCGTAGCATGGCATTCGGAACTGCCGCATCGGCAAGAGAGATGGACAACAGAGCTGCGAGGAACGTAGACAGCCCCATCTTTCCCCCCGAGGTCCTCGACGTGTATTAGCACGCGGACTGGGGAGGAGGCATAGTCACCAACGAATCAGCTTTTATACCCAAAAGCCCTCATGGGAAGCCACAGTGAGCGCCGGGCATATGAATGGATCGAGTAGTTCCATGTGCGACTTGGCTTCCCCATGTAAGCATGCTGAACAGAAATACGAGAGCAAGGGCGGTGAGGCCTAAAAATGGACTTGACTCCCGGTGAACGGCTAGGTGATCAGCGCAGTTGCATGCATGGGGTCTCGTCCGGAAGCATATGAATCAAGTACCCACAACATCTTCCGACAATGAAGATGGCTTGTTGTGTAGCCTGCAAGTTGGAGCATTACTACCTGCAATTGTCATGATGCAGCTCTTCTCAGAATGATCTGCCAAGACGCTGCCTTATGCTCCAAGATGGTTGTTCTCTCAGAAGAGCTAACTTCCAACTTCTAAATGGGAGACTATCCCGCACCGCCGTGGAATAGATAGATGAGCGTTTCATGAGTAGTAGACGCCGGTACAGCGTGAGTGACGCCACTAGTTGGTCGGTCACACCTTGTCACAGCGTGATTCCGACTCAAGTCACGCTGGTTTCTGCAGCTCGACAACAACAAGGTGGATTGAGCTCGCGTATAACGTCGTACTGACTAGAAATGTGTCCAATACGCAGTACACCAGTATAAAATTTTTAATCTGTAGAAATTTGTGGTTTTAAAGAGCGACCAACTAAGCGATAGTAGAGTATCGGATGGGGTTCAACGTTCAGGGGTAGTACTAGTAGCCGTTCAAACGTTCACCGTCTATCAGAATGTCTGATACAACATTGACCGAACATTGGAAATATAACGTCTGATGTTTGTCGAAAATGCATGGACTAGCCAGTACGATGCCACGCCACTGCCTGTCGTCGATTGAGCGTGTCGTCAAAGCGTTCTCCACAGGGGCACATACGTCCACAATGTCCACAAATCTACAACCTATAAATTGCGACTCGAGCTGCGCCATGGAACTCCAAAACACCACTTGCACTGCATCGATTCATCCCCCACCCGTCTCATCTACTATCCACCATGTTTCCATTGCGTACATCTCATGTCCACCACCACGTGCAGAGAAGCTATCTGCGACGCCTGTCTGCTGGCGAGCTGCGCGTCAAGGTGCAACGCGTAACGCGGTACTTCTCGGGCGAAACGCTTCCCGTACCCACCGACGAAGTGAAAGACGCGTGGAACGATCTCCCGAATGCCACGGCAGGCGATATCAAATCATCGATGTCTCGGAAGACCAAGATGACATTTCCTCGAGCTCCACCACCAACCGCAACCGGTTTCACGTTTGTAATTGGGCCCAGTGACCATCAATTGAACGAGTCAACAACGAAGGGGGGCCTTCACCTGGACGAGGGTTCGCCCGGTCTCCACCACATCGACTCGCCCACACCTGATGTGGTGGCATTTCAGGCTACTCCAGAGTTTTCTGAAGGAGCCAACTCGGCGTTCCTTGATAATCCCGAACAGGGATCATGCTTTACGCAAGAAGAATTAGGGTCGAGCGACCGCTGCACCGCTGCCTCGGAGCGCGGAAGTGCTCCTATTAGTCGCCAGGATTCGCCAGGACCTACTGAATTCCTTGATACTGTCAATCATTGGATATCAGTGTATCGCGCTCGAGGAACCGAATACTTCATCGATAGTCTGATTCAGTCTGCCACCGAGTCTCCGGAAAACGTGTCTCGCATGTGCCGTGTAACACACACCGTCATCCAGCATGTACATAGGATGTCCAATCTGGAGGCCCAGGGACTGGAGAACGCTGTTCGCTTCTCCGCCTTAGCGGTTTTCAAGGACTATTGGGCACCGGTGAGCTCCTCTCTACAAGCAGGCTTCAAAGTTAGATTTGACTGACAGGTGAAATTAACAGGATGGAACATGGGCTGCTATCTCGTCTACCCCGACCACCGCGATCTCACTGACCCTACATGGCATCAACCTCGCTGGTTGCATGGGTGGCCTGTTCGATGCCGGAATATCGACCGCAAAGGATATCCAGCTTTGTTTGTCAATGCTCTTGGAAGGACATAAACACGTCGATAGGCTCTGTGCGATGCATGCACTGCTTGTCCAAGCAAACGACAAGCTGTGCAAGAATCGCCACAAGCCGCATTTGATGCAGTTTCGAGATGAGATAACATCCCGCGATGCTGACTCGGGAGAGTTCATATGGATGACGTCTCCTTATTCGAAAGCTATCATTGACGTGAGTAGATTCTTGTGGAGGAGTTTGGAACGTTCCACTGACCTTGGTGATACTTCAGGACATCCTCAGCAGGATCGAAGAATGGATGGCCTCGCAAGCGGCGAAACGTGAGCGCTTGAGAAGCAGCGCAACCAAAAGGCCCATTCCTAGCAAAGCTGTGGGTCCAAGACTTCGCAACGGAGCAGAGCATGGATCATTGCGTTGAGTGGCGAAGGTGAAGATGAAAGCGTTGTGTTTGGACATGTTATTTACACAAGGTCTTGGTAAATAAATGTCAACTCCCCCGGCAAAGTTGACTTCGTGTGAAAAATCCACAGTCCCTACAGCGGGCGTCTCCAGTCCCAGCCACAGTCCCGAAGTTCACACGCCACACCGCCACGCCGCGTCGTGTCCACATCCGGTCAACGATACCGTGCAAGACCAAGGACACCACATCCACGAACGAATGGCGCAATATCCAGCGGGTACGAGGGTGAGTGGGACGCGACAAGCACGACCGGGAGACGACACCGCGACAAATACGACAAGGGACGAGACCGAAGATGCAACGAACACGACGAGGACGCGACAAGCTCGATCGGGACGCGACAACACGACAAGGACGC